>CP053464.1:98913759-99067376 GCA_022644695.1 Cenchrus purpureus | reverse complement strand
GCAAAATTTAGATTAGACATATAGTTTTGAAAAATCGAAGAAAAATAAATAAAAAAATAAAAAAATTCTGATTTTCGAACGGGACTGAACAACTTCCATCAGCAGAAAAAAAACATTAACACCCACCCGCCACTACAACTATGAACGGCAATTTTGCCCGCGGATGCGGATATCCGCGGATACCCGACCCGACGGGTAAGGACACGGGTAGAAAACTTCACCCGCGGGCGCGGATACAGGCAGGAACTCTCGCCCGCGGGCAGCACACAGGTAAAATAATTCACCCGCGGATAATACCCGTTACCCGTTAAAATATAAATACATATAAAAAAATATCACCTATAACACAATAGTGGCCCAATAATAAACTAAACGGCCCAACATCAAACAGCCCAGTAGCACCACCCTTCGGAATTTTTTTATATTTTTTTATTCCAATTTGCAAAATTATACCACCGTTTTGAAATTTAATAAAAATATACCACTAACGCCGTATGGCGATTCTGAGACTAACCGCCGTGGCGTCTGGGCGAGACTAACCGTACGCCATGGCGGTTAGCCTGTAACCGTCGTGGGCCACGGCGGTTGGAGGGCGTTCATGGTGGTTGGGGGGACTCCATGGCGGTTAGTCCTAACCTCCGTGGGCCACGGCGGTTTGGCCTAGCCGCCGTGGCATCTGTTTGGACTAGCCACCGTATTAGCGATTAGGGTCATTTAGTTTTTTTTACTTTATGAAAGTAAAAAAAGGAAATTGAGGAATATTGGTTCAATTATTAACAACACAATCACAATAAGATCCAGTTCAAATATTACAGTAGCATGATTCAAATGAAATAGTAGTTCAAATATTACAGTACTGCAGGAAAGACTACAACATCATACAAAATGACAAACTTCAGTCATTCTTACGATGTGACGACGAAGGTTTAGCTTTCTTGGAACCTTTTATAGTAGGTGGATTAGCAACACAGTCTGGTGGAGCATAACGACCACCCTAAGGAGGTTCCTCTCCTCTTGCAATGGCATCTACAGTTTTTCCTTGCAAATAATGATGCATGTCCGGTGGAGCATAAAGAGCATCCCAAGGAGGTTCCTCTCCTCTTGCAATGGCATCTGCAGTTTTTCCTTGCAAATAACGAAGCATACCTCTTCCCAACGTGCTCATTTTCTTCAGATCAGGTGGTGCATTTGTGTTTTTCCCCTTGTGGTGTGAGGAATCACGATCACCACCACCATTACCATCTTGACCTCCCGATGCGATGAGACATCTCTAGTTCTTGTTACAAAATATCTAAACTAATTACACTATTCGAAACTAATTTAACTAATTACATAAAATAAATAGAGAGGAAACTTACCTAAGAGAGTAGCGAGTGGGGAGAGGGAGGCGGCGGTAGGGTGGGGCGGAGACGGTGGTTGGAACAAATCGCCCCTTTATATAAGCCTTGACGACCGTCCGTCATGACGGTTGGAACCTACCGACGTGACCCTGACAGTCGCAAGAATTTTTTTAACTTTATGACAAAGAAAACGAGCTGGTAATAACGAAAAGCAAAGTGACATAATAAAAGTAGTCATCATCACAAATAAGAGTCTTCTTTGTCTAAACAATATGCAACCTAATCTAGCAACACCTCTTTTCTAAATTTCTAAATTTCATAAACTAATTTCTAAATTTTCTAAACTAATTTCTAAACTAATTTCTAAATTTTCTAAACTAAAATCTAAATTTTATAACTAAAACTAATTTCCTACACTACTTACACTAATTAAACTAATTAAATAAAGAAAGAAAATTTACCTGAGAGAGAAGAGGAGAGGAGGTGCGGTAGGAGGTGGGGGCGGACGATGCGCCGCCCTTATATAGGTGCGCTTAGCCGCCGTCGCCACGGCGATTAGGTCCCATGGTATTGGCCTACGGATAACAACCTCTAGCCGTGGCGTGACGAATGATGTTACAGCGGGCCCACCATCGGCGTTGGCGGTAGCCAGCAAGGCTACGCGTTTGACGACCTGTGGGCCGCGGTTGGGGCGTTGGTGGTATATTTTTGTTAAATTTCAAAACGGTGGTATAATTTTGCAAATTAGAATAAAAAAATTCACCCCTTCGTCGTTTCCTCCGCTCAGATCCCATTCCATCGATCTAAAAAAACAAAAACGAGTTCCCCTAAAAAAACGAGAAGCTCCGCATCCTCCAGCGAGGTGGGTCTCCGGATACTGGCACGGCGGCGGATGGAGCAAGCCTCGTGGCTCGGGTCACCGGAGCTCGGCGACCAGCCATGGCGTGCCGGCGGCGGAGGTAGGCAAGACGTTTTGCTCCTCTCTCCTTCCCATTTCCTGCCACCACCGCCATTCCGGGCAGGGCCCACGTCGCCGCCGTCCGACCCCTCCGCGGCCGCCGCCCTGATGCCACCGCCGGCCCTCCCGCACCATCGCGGTCTCCTCGTGCCGCCGAACCCCTCCCCGTCTGGGCGCCGCCATGCGCGCCCCTCACCGCGCTGCTGTATGTTCGTCATCGTGCTGCTCTTCCACCTCCACGCCCTCGCCGACGCGCACGCCGCGAGGTTGGCCGTCGTGTTGCTGGTGCTGGCCGCGCGTCGCGGGCTCGCCGGCCGCGAGGCTCGCTTGCGGCCGGCTGCCAATCGTCGGAGCTCGCTAGTCAACGCGGGCGGATATCCGTCGGGCGCGGATACGGGCACGAATTTTTACCCGTGGGCAAGCTATCGGGCGGGCATACAACGAAAGCACGGATATGCTATCTGTCGGGTAAATACTTTACCCGCACTTACCCGACCCGCTGACATCCCTAACTACAACTGCACTGCTAGCACATATTAACACTACCGGAAACCGCCTTTTTGCCCTCAGCCCCGGATTTTGTCGTGTCAGACTCACGACAAAGGAGTATTTTACTGTGAGTCTTTTGTGGTCGACGGTAAAATGCTATTTTGCTGAGAACGGCTCATGGCAAAGAGCCTTTTTGCCGCGAACCTTTTTTCTAGCCGACGGGGAAATGATCTTTACCGTAAAATGAAATCAAAATTTGAAGCAGTAAATTAATTTAAATAAAAAATCAATTACAAAGTTTCATTACTTCTCGATATGTACAACTTTTATTAGGGCAATTTCTTAATTTGACAAAGTTGTAATAATTACTACCTTGAATGGAGAAACTCGTGATATGAAAGTTGTGTATCTCAAAAAGTTATGAAACTTTGTATTTGACAACTTTTTAATTTGAAGCTATTTGCTATATTTAGCTAATTGAATACATTTGTAGTAATTTTTGAAGAAAATATCTTTGTCGTGGGCCGGTTACTGGCCTCACGGCAAACTCGATTTGGCTTGTTTAGCCCACAGCCCAACTCGACCCCGTATTTAAGCTCCCTCCGGCCTCCTCCCGCCTCAAACCCTAACCCTCCCTCACTCCTCCCACCCGCGGCCGTCCACCACTCCTCTCCCTCGTCTACCCCACCTCCCTCACTTCTCCCTCCTCGACCCCACGCCTCTCGGATCCGGGCAGACGGCAGTGCAGTGCATGGAGCCCCTCCTCTGCCTCCCTTTCCTACCTCCTCCGCTCGCCCCTCACCGGCGGTGAGGAGCAGCAGCGGGGCGAGGTGAGGTGGCGGCGCATCGAGGACCCGACGGCCTCATCTTCCTCCCCTCCGACGAGGTGATCCAGCGGCCCCTCCGGCGCGTGGAGCAAGGTGTGGGCGAGGTCCGTGCCCCGTCGGCCTCCTCTTCCTCCCCTCCGGCGAGGTGAACCAGCGGCCCCTCTGGCGCGTGTAGCAAGACGCGGGCGAGCTCCGTGCCCCGTCGGCCTCCTCTTCCTCCCCTCCGGCGAGGCGGGCTCTAGATCTGCATGGCAACATCCACGACCAGATCTGCGGCGGTGAGATCCTCTTCCCGGCATCCTCCTCTTCACCCCCTTCGGCGCGGCGGGCACCAGATCTGCGGAGGAGAGCTCCTCTTCCCGGCGGCCTCCTCTTCATCCCCTCCGGTGCGGCGGGCACCAGATCTGCGGTGGCGAGCTCCTCTTCCCGGCGGCCTCGTGGTGGCGTGCGGCGGAGAACCATGGCAGTCAGCCGGTGGGGGCCGCAGTTTGGCGGTGGCAGTCGGCGGGGCGGTGGTGGCGGTGGTGGCCGGCGGGTCCCGGTGGTGGCCGACTGCGGTGGTGGCGGGGCCCTTACAATAAAGTTTACTGAGAGCCCAAACGTACACACGGCGGACGTGTGCTGTAGTCCGAGGGAAGGCTCATGGCAAAGGGTTGTTTGCCGGCAAAACTTTGCCGTGAGTCCTTTGCCGGCGGTTACTCACAGCAAAATGGTTGCCGTGAGTAAACCGGCCTTTGCCGTGAGTAAACCGGCATTTGCCGTGAGTACTGAGCTCACGGCAAAGCTTTGGTTTCTGATAGTGTAAACATTGTACGGAGTAGCCAATGCTCTCAAATCCAGTTCACCCATCTCAGCCATCCTTTATAATCTCGCAGGCTGAACCTGCGGTTAGTCCCATTGATCATATTGTCATTAATCATCAAAATCAAACTTGAATAAATGGCATATGAGGCCATGTTCGCTACAGTCTTTTGGTCCTCTATTTTACAGATCAAACATCATCTTCACACTGATGCTACTATTCAAATTCACAGGGGTAATTCTTCCATTTGGTCTTCTCTTTGGACAGCAAGCTGGGAATCCATTCATGCTCACCTAAATTTACCCGTCACTAATCCTCCTCTGCTAGCAATTATATCTGACCTTTGGATGCAGGACACAGCTGAATGGGATCACAACCAACTCTCCACCATATTTGATGCACAAGTGGCTGAAGAAATCAACTCTCTGCAGGTGATACCTACTGTAACACCCTGGTGTTTATGATCTTGTAATAGGCATCAAGAAATTGAGAATGAGCTTTGGATATAATGTCTCCTAAAGGGCAAAAGTCAAATTTGAGGTGAAATTTGACTAAATTCAACAATTGAAGTTCAAATTCAGAAAAATCCAACTAAAAAGCGGAGTGTGGAGTTTGAGGCAATTGGAACTTAGTATAGAGAAGTTGGGATCCATTTCAGATCCTAAGCCTCTCAATTTAACTATCAAAGTTATTGACCTGAGGTGACGAGGCCATGGACCAGGGACCCACGAATCTTAAAAAACACAGTATGGACCGGACACGGTACTTAGCGGCTAATACGGTGAGTATTAAGCCCCGAGTACACGGAAGTCCAGACGACTTGTTTCCATCATGAGCCGGAAGACGATGGCAATCAGGATCCAATATTATGGGTACCCAAAGGACGGTCATCTGAGCGAATCTCACACGATGGCCCCCGAAGTACTTTTGGTTTTTGGATTTATTTTATGAAGGAAAAGCGGTAAATCAAGTGGTATTCCAGGATTATTTCCGTGAGGAAAGCGGCCACAAATCAAGGCCACGACCTCACGTGCACACCAGCCATGCAACTTCCACCACCGGATGTCCTCCCGAGTAGTTTTTAGGCTCCACTCTACCCATGCATGTACCGGGCGCGAGGCGTGCGAGGCACTTATTGCCTGGCCACTTGCATGAAAAAGTATGGCACGGGACTCGGACAAGCGAGCACGCATACGACAAGAGTGGCAAGCAGAAACAAGGACGGGCCGGGGGAAAAAGCAACTCCATGTACTCCTTTTGATCATGTACTCCACCTCTCTCACCATTTACTTGCAAGTTTTCCCATGATCTATACAAGGAAAGCGGCTCTCAACAGCGGAGAGAGGACTCCTATTTTACTTCTTCCTTCTCCTCTCCGAAGGAGTTCTCTCTCATTCTTCTTCTTCCTCCGGTAGGACTTGGCTCACACACGTCGCAGACTTCACGCTACAAGAACCACGTACACACCACGAGACTTGGGACCGAGCTCCTCTCTCGCCCATTTGTACCCCTCTACTACAAAGGTCAAATAACAGCAACAGAATCGACGTGGGTATTACTCTCCTGAGGTCCGAACCAAGATAAATCCTTGTGTCCAATTCCGCACCATCCTGAGCTTGGGTATTTATCCACACACGTCAGCAATTTAGAGTACTTCCAGTAGTTTCCATTATGCGAGTAGCTCCATGCACGCTGAAACTACTCGGAGACGGACGAAACATCGTCGAGCCGAGCCTACTCGAGGAAATCACTCGGGGACGGACAAAACAAGTCGTGCGAATCCGCCGCCACCCGGAGAGCTATTACTCGGCCAATGCGGGCGCCCAGCCCGCTTCCTCACGACGGCGCGGTGGCGCCCGGCTCACTCGACTCGGCGCCTGGCGGCATGCGCCTCAAACTCCTCGACGACGGCGGCCGGCGCCAGCTCCGCTTCCTCGACGCCTGACGGCTGGCCAGCTCGCTTCCTCGGCGACAGCCGGCGGCGCCCGGCTCGGCAGCGGCCGGCGGCCAGCCCGCTTCCTCGACGCACGGAGCCGGCGCGCCCGGCTCCAACTCCTCGGCCGGCGGCCGGCGGCCGGCTCTCCTCGGCCGCAGGCGGCTCGGCGCGCCTGCTCTGCCGCCTTCAACTCTACTACCGCGGCCCGACAATCGCTCGATCGAGCCGAACGCCACCATCCGGGTGTCCTGCACTCGGCCCATCGACGCAACTGATCTCAACTGCTCTGATCTTGTTGGCAACCACCGCTTGGCCCCGATGGGCAACACGGCTCGGGGCTTATCAGCCGGCCGGACAACACCTCGACTTCTCCAACGTGAACACAGTGGAGCTAAGTATTTTAATACTACTATTTTACCGCTACTCGTATCCCATCATGCGTCTTTGAGATATCACCGATCACCAGCATAGCCCATAGCATAGCCTCGCATACACTCGAGCGCCACACGATCGGGCTCTGACCACGGCGTGCGCGCATGCACGCCGCACTCTTTCTTTGCCGCTTTGCTTTCTTGTTCCTCTCACAAGTCACTAAAGTACTGGGTAGCACACGCCTTAAACCGTGAAACCGCAACCCCACGCCACTTCCTCTGCGTGCACGCGCCGCTCCCACGCTATGGATGCAGTCGTGGGTCGTATATAAACGTAACAGATAACTACCCGAGGAAATTAATAGACTTAAGGGAGTTGGAATTAGAATATCTATCTACGTTGTCAAATACTTTTTTCGAGTTAGCATCCGTCACACTACATACTACTATCCTCCAATTTTCTTTTTCGTGAACGGTCTTGATCTTGGATCCACCGCTCCACGCTCGAGGTTGCCCTCACCCGGTCAGTACTTCCCAGATGACCGGCACGACGCTCCACAAAGGTCACCAGAGTACTTTCACACTGTACTTCGGTGGCGCTTTACTCCACCGTAACAACAATGGCCCATCCCTCACACTCGGAGGCTGGGAGGCGATGGGACGGCCGCCCGCACGCCGGGCGGGAGACGCATCGCTTCGGCCCTCACGCTCGGGGGCGGGACGACTACTCGGCCGTCTCAACGACCACGTGGCGTGCTTCCAATGGACCTAACGACCCCTGCGGTTACTGCGCTCGGGGCCGGTGCCACAACGACGACGGGGAGTTGAAGGCTGCGCGTCGCGGGGTTCGGCAATGCGCTCGGCACCCGGCGAGGGCGGCGAAGGATGGCCCCGCCGCCGAATCAGCGCGCAGAGCGCCTGGGCATCCCGAATGCGCTCAAGTTTTGATGGGAAATGAGGTCATGGTTTTCCTCGATGGAAAGCGACGAGCCGAAGTCCGTCGAGCAGGCTCGGTAACTAGATGATTTCACCATTAGAGTCTCGAGGCCGATCATCACCGCCTTGAACACGGCAGCGAACGGGATTCCGAGGCTTCACTCGAGCTCACCCGCACGTCACGGGTGCCGGGGCTCGCCAATGAGGCAAGCCTTGGCGTCACACCCGACCCTCCTTCCTAACGAAAGGATGCGAGGAGACGCAACGAAGGGAAACCGACTCCCGGACTATTGCCTGCGCGCCATGCGAGGCCACTAAAATCCACCTTCCCTTCGCGAACCGGTGAAGGCACACAACGTCTTGACGACACAAAATCTCCACAACGTCAAATCGCAGCTTAACCCCACGAGCAAGTCTTGCTCGTGGGCTACTACCGCGGTCGCGTCCCCGGAGAAAACACATCGACCTCTTCGTCTCCATGGCAACGAACCGAGCGGGTCCTTGACTCCCTCACGGGGCTCGGGGGCACGACGAGGCCATGGACCAGGCCCACTAGGATCTCTAAAAAACACAGATGGACGGCTACAGCAGACTTAGCGGCTAATACGGTGAGTATTAAGCCCCACTGAAGTCCATGATGACTTGTTTCCGCATGGGTGGAAGACATGGCACCATGGATCCAATATTATGGGTACCTAAAGGCGGTAAATCGAGCAGATCTCACGATGGCCCTGAGTACTTTTGGTGGTTTTCTGGATTTATTTTATGAAGGAAAACGGCCACAAATCAAGTTGTATTCGAGGATTATTTCGTGAAGGAAAACAACCACAAATCAAGGCCACGACCTCACGTGCACACCAGCCATGCAACTTGACCATTTGGATGTCCTCAAGTAGTTTTAGGCTCCACTCTGCCCATGCATGTACCGAGCGCCCGCGGCGTGCAGGCACTTATTGCCCTGGCCACTTGTATGAAAAGCATGGCACGGGACCTGGACAAGCGAGCATGCATGACAATAGTGGCAAGCAGGAAACAAGGACTAAGGGGCCCGCAGATGGGAAAAAGCAACTCCTGCACTCCCTTTTGACCATGTACTCCACCTCTCTCACCGTTTACTTGGCTTGCAAGTTTTCCTTGATCTATAAAAGGGAAAAAGCGCTCTTGGCAACAGAGAGAGGACTCTTTTACTTCTTCCTTCTCCTCCGAAGGAGTTCTCTTGTTTTTCTTCTTCCTCCGGACTTGGCTCCCCACACACGTCGTAGACCGCTACAAGAACCACATACACCATAGAGACTTGGGACCGAGCTCCCTCTCTCGCCCATTTGTATCCCTCTACTATAAATAAGTGCAAATAACAGGCGGTATGAATGACGTGAGGTATTACTCCGGATGCCGAACCAGTATAAATCCTTGTGTCCCATTTCGCACACCATCCGAGGCCCGACACGCAGTCTTATAAATTTACTTGCGCGGTAACAAACCCGACATGAGGCTACTGTACTGAATATGAAAAATTCAGTTTGTAGTTGAACTGCAAACAGTGACTAGAGGGTAACTATGAAATTGGTTTATGTGCTATTTTGCATCTGGACTTCGACTCTGGACAGGAAAAATTGAATGTGCAATCATTGGACAGCATTAGACAGTAGTTGTTGAGCAAGGGCAAGATGGTTTACAAATTTAAACATGAGATCAGAAAGTGATCGAGCTGCTGTTTTAGTTGTGCCAACAGGCTGAAATAAGTATGAAAATAGTAATGGATAGCTGTCCTTGGAATTAATTTCAGTGAGATTTCTCTTAAGAACTATGGTTCCACAGTAGCAAAATGGGTTCTTTGTACATTGATGAGCAAATACTCTCATTTGTTGAGCTAGATATTAGAGATAACTAATTTTGACAAGGTTCCAGGGCGCCAGACTTAGAAAATTCGAAGTCTAGGTTGCCTGACAACAGGAATGTTCATGGAAGTTGGTAATTATTTTGTGAGTGATTTACTATGAAAGACAGCTAGTTTTGTGGATGATAAATAAGGTTTGAAGGTCATAGTTTAGCATGGTTTAATTGGTTGAAAGATTAAGAGATCTACTAATTTTAATCGAAGCTCCAAGTTGGAATTATGTCACTGTTACAGAGGCGTTAACTGACTAAACTAAATGGGCTGTTAGCCATTCAGTTCGCCCAGGTTGGTTGCAGGCCGATTGTTGCGGGCCTCAATTTGCAAAATCTGTTGCTTAATCGCCCAAAGTTTAAATCTGTAGTTTGAAGCCCTATGGTTTGGCAACATTTTTTTGTTAAAGAAGTTTGTGGAGTTTGGATTCGAATCCGAGCACGAAATTGAGGCAAAGTCTCAAGAAGAGTGAGAAAAGGAGAAGGGAAGCTCAGGCAGCAACCAGCTTGCCTACTCGCCGCCGTTGGCTAGAGGTGGCAACGCCGCACCACGTGCCCGTCGCTCGCTTGGACAGCGCGAAGCACACAAGTAGGAGGTGGCTCAGGCGTGGAGGCGGTAAAACTTCGTATATATACTGCCTGGGAGACTCCCTGCTCTCTGTTTCTACCGTCGCCGCTGCTCAGTCCACCATCCGGTCGCCGGTGAGCGCCGCCGCCGTCCGTCCCTCCTTGACCTAGCCTGCTCGCCAAGACCTCTGCCCAAGAACCCTCCACCCATTCCTCAAGTCGCTGTCCAGCCTCCTCAACCTAACCACCAAACCGCCGTCGTCTTCAACCTCTGTTCTTGGTGAGCGTCGCCGTCCGTGGAGCTCTAAGTTGTCGAAGTCCCTGATGTTGTTGGTGTACTGGGGAAGGTTGTACGCGTGTTGATGCTCGTGATAATGCTTCCTGTTGTCGCCGTAGTGGTCGGAGTCGGCCAGAGCTTGGGCGCCGTCGCCAGCGTGCTCTCGCCATGGCTGTTGCCATGGAGTTCTTAAGCCCGGCTGTGGAAAGCTTTGGTTTGGGAAAGCCCTGTGTGTTCTTTGACCTGATGAAGCTCCTGGTGATGTTGGTTCGTGTCAGTTCACTGCCATTGAGCCGTGCGCCGCCGCTAACCGTAGCGCCGCCGTCCGTCGTCGCCGTCGCCGTTCCCGGCCGTCTGTAACCTAAACCAGCCCACCAGCACCACCTGTAGGTTCGTCTTGTTGAGTTGAATCGATCCATAAGCGTGTCATCGCCAAAAACCTCGCCGCCGGCCAGAGCACCACGGCGCTTGGTCCCAAGAGTCTATTTGTAAGCCTGAGGACCTGGTTGTAAAGTTTCAGAGACCTATTTGTGAAACCCAGGGACCTCAGTTGAGAAGAAGAGTTTTCCTGGGGGTTTTATGAGAAATCTTTAGAAAGTTTTAGATTAGATTTAAAGTTCAGTTTTCAAGTTAATTTCTTCAACTTATAGCAATGACCAACTTTAGAAAAACCAACCTTATCAGGATTGTTTTATTTTCATTTATGCATTAAAGCTTTTGGAACCCTAGGAATATTGATAAAAAGTTAAGATTTTTGTTTAAGAAAAGTTTTGCTGACTTGCAACTTTATCATGGGGATAAAGGTGTATAGTCTCTTTTTATCAAAAGTTTTGCATATCTAACTCTAACTTGCATCTTTGTTAGCTATATCGAGCTCAAGTGGTTTTCTTTGAAATACGAAGATTGCCGAGGCGAGGAGATCATTGAATCGGTTCCCGTGGGTGAAGGATCTTCGAGACACTAACTTAGTCGGGACCCAAGGCAAGCCTATCTATACCCATTTAGTTTAGTAAATGCTATTCATGATAAATTTATTGGTTATTTCATGATTGTGCATTTGATCTAGGAGTTGATTGAAACCCATGTTTTATGCATGATCAATCCTTGTTTTAGGACATCCTTGCCCCTATTTAAAATGTTTAGTAAGTATCTTATGCTTAGCCTTGCTTAGTTGTTACTTAGAAGTAACTCTATCCTGTTTACCTAAGGTTAATTTGGTTCTCTTAGTGTGCAGGAAATGGCTTATTTTTATAAGTGGGCGTAGCTAGTGATGGTAGTTACGTCCACCGTGATATAATTTGCTTAAGGACGGTCGTGGCTTTAGCGTTGATCAAGTGATCTTTACCGGTTGCTTCTGGGTATGGGACCAACAAAGACCGTTAATTGTGTCGTGGATTGGAAATGGTTTGTACTTGTGTCATGCGGCAGGAGAAGGGCGGGCGCTGAAACTCACATTAGTGATCGGGCCGACGTGGGGTCCCATGTGGGAGCGCCTCTGCAGGTTCGGGTAATTCCGCCGATCCTCGAATACAATTGATTGCAGGTTGTTGCGTGCGACATTGCAAATTGTGTCTTGTGGTGATTAGGTATCTCCTGCAGATGTAATTGTCCGGATCGCGATTCTCGATTATGAATGTGCTTGATCACTTTAGGCATCGTTGTTAATTATGCACGAGAAATGAAGTTTTCCTTGATATATCGATGTTTGAGTAGTACAACTTGTATGAAAATATTTTTGTAACCTAGATGCTAAGGAAAACTAAATTGAATATAAAATCACAAAATAAGGATGAACTTTCAGTAAGCTCTTTTGCAAATTGGTGAGTCACCCAGTCCACTAAAAAGCTTATCATACTCCTTGGTTATACCTATTTTTATCTTTGGTTAGTCGGATCGGTCTTCTTTGCCGAGTACCTCACGTACTCGGGGTTCTCTTCTTGTGGTTTTTCGAGACTCATCACAACCTCCACCAAGAAGAGATCCGAAGAACTAAACATCTACACGGTCTCTAGATGTTTAGCTTGAACTTAGTTGGAGTTGTATAATTACTTACTTACTGGCTTGATTTGTTTTAAAACTCTTAGTATGTCTTAACTTGCACTTAAGTTTGTTTCCATCTATGGTTTGTAATAAATCGTACCTCTTGTATTTATGTAAAAATGTAATGGATGTTGATGCTTGCCCATCGTGGAAGCGATCCGATTGTACAGTCGTGAAACAAGTTGATCGTGGATGATTGGGATGTCCCGGGGATTTCACTCGGACTACCGGATTTGGACCGGTTGGAGGTGCGTCAATGCATAATTACTATTACAGGATTAGGCGCACTTAAGCCGATTTAAGTCGGACGGTTCGCCACACACCTACTCAAGAAGGTGACATTCTCATATGGCTCCCAACAAATGGTAAGTGTTCTTCAAAGCGACACAACTATCTACAAACGCTTCACGGCCACCAGCATCACTGAGCATCCGATGTTATTCTACAAAAGGTATGGAAAGCCAAGTCCATTCCCCTTTCCTCAAAACTTTTACACGGCGCTCATCCACGTGCTCTTGCTACTGCAGAAAAGAACTAGTCGTTTTCTACCCATATTGACTCAATTGCACTCAACATGGTAACTTTGAAAATGATATACACTTGTTCTTCCTTTGTGATTTCATCGCTCAAGTCTGGAATACCTCAACTATAAGTATTCCTCTACATTTGCTTGATCCTATAGAAGATGGGGTTCGAGATAGCTCTCCAACTTAATCACAGGTTGTAACTCGAGGATTCCCTATGTGTTCCTCTTCCTCCTTTGGTACATTTGGAGAGCTAGGAATGATTTGCGTTTCCAAAGGAAACAATGGACTGTACATGTTCGGTACATCAAGCGTGACCCACTTTCAAACCCATATGTAGGCCTTGTTCCATCAGACCCAAAGTCAAGCTTGACTCCCTACCACCGATCAGCATGCCTCTCTCACCACAACAATATCTCCACCACCCAAGACCAAAACTCAGTGAAAATACTCCAACCTCCCACGCATGCGATGGCGAAGCCACAACAGCACCTGTGGGGCTCACGCTTCTTCCTCCTCCAGCCACCTTTCCCTCTTCATCTTCCACCTCTAGGGGCTCTGGGGGCTCCATGGCGGCTGATGGTTGGGGGCTCGGCCACCGTGGCTACGCTTAACTCGCATGCAAACCGCTCCACCTACCTCACCACAAATCAATAACTCTACATCCACGCTCCTTGGTGTTCTCCATCCAGATGTTGCTACTGCAGTGCTTCTACACCTCCGCACCAGCTTCAACCTACTCTAAGAACTGCTGGTCTAGGAATTTTATTCTCAATTTGTACAACGGTCAACTACTACTACATAAGAGCACACTTGAATCGGCACACTGCTGTTACGGTGGGGTGAGGCGCACTGCCCTGCGGTGATTTACTTCGCCACATGAACTACACTAATGTGAATTTCTTCACTGATCGTGCTCAGCTGCTACACTTCATCAATTCTACGGATCATGCGGATCCCCAGTTGAATGAAGGCTCATACTAACCTGCTTGACATAAACAAGAAACCTGTCATCCCACAGTTCACAAATTGATAGATCTTACAATGACACAACCCACTCTTTAGCTTTCTCCTCTTGGTACATTCAATTTGATCTCTATATGCCTTCTTGCTCTTGAGCACCATGTAAATCAGTGTCCTTTTATGGAAGTATTGACCCATGTATCCCTTTGTAAAACACAAGCACTGTTCGTTTGGTGGTCAAGTTCTGTGCTGATTTGTTCCGAGAAAATGCATCACTTGGCTGGTTGGTGGTGGTTTGTTCGAGAGAAAATCTTTGTGGTGGTGGATAAAGCGAACGAAGTAGCCAAGGATTCTAGTTGTCTCGTGCTGCTAATTAATAGAAGTTTGTTGTCAAAAAAATAGGAGATGGCCATATGATTTGACTTCTTTCGTATATACGCTGTCATATTGGATGTTTAATTTGGGAAAATTTTTGAATCATATAATTGCACGTCAATGTGAGATGAGGGAGTACTAGTATTCAAAATCAGAGTCTGTCCGGCTTCTTTTCTTTCTATCTATTTTGTTTCGCGATATTTACTTTCATAACAAATGAGTCTGTCCGCTTCTTTTCTTTCTATTTTGTTTGTTTATTTTACTTTCATAACAAATCAGATGTAGAAATAATCACATAATATTTCTCTCAAAATAAATCAATCATGCAAATTCAGCCGAAGATCCCCCTACCATAAATTGATGAGGAGCCTAGTGATTGTTCAGTCGTGCAATCCCCCCCTGAGGTGCATGTATGCATGCTTGCGCGCGCATGCATGAACCGTCAACCATGCATATGCATGCATGGGACGGACGGACGGACGGACCTGTGGAGTAGCAGTGGAGTCTGGAGTTCTAGTACCGGCCAGCTGTCAGTGGACATCCAGACGCGAACGCCGTACGCGTCATGGTATTGGTTCGGTACACTACACACATTCGTTGGACGCAATCACGCAAACCGTACGCGTCATCCTCGATCGGTTGTCAAATCTGAGAAATATCATGGATGCATTCTTTGCGCTGTTGCTCTGTTCTGAAATTGAGAACCAACAGCATTAGCTCGGTTGGTAGCATTGCAGATGGGCATGTCGCTGATCTGGGTTCGAATCCTCTCGACGCAGATTTATCTCTTAAACAAATCTCTCAATCTAGCTTGCTGCACCACGGCGGCCGTGCCGTGCGCCGCCGCAGCATACCACGCCGCCGCCAGATGGGATGAGATCGGAGGATGCACACGCCCGGCCGGCGCATATGCAGATAGTTTTATAGTCGCATTCCCCAGCTTTCGATTCGTGCAACGCGAACGGGGCCGCCGGCAAATTTAAAAGGTTGCATCGTCCGAAGACTGACACTACTACGAAAATATTTGTAAGAGCGCGCTCAATTTTTTTAAGGCGGGTCAAATTGCCGTCCGCTCCAACAAATGCAAGCGACAACTGTAGCGAACCCGCACCTATTAAGGCGTTTATAGGATCGGGCTCTGTCAGCACGAAAATGGTGAACCATTTTCGTGCGGGTGACGCACTGAACGAGCATTTTCGTCGGTGGCCGTCGTCCGCACTGAAAATTGGTGGCATTTTCGGAGCGACGACGGCGACCACTCGGTTTCAGTGGCTTGCAACGCCACCGCTCACGAAAACTGTTTCGAGGCGGTCCACACCCACCACAAAAAATCGACAAAAGGAATCTCGCCGTCTTCTTCCTCCCGACAACCACGGACGACGAGCACCCTGGGCTGTCCAAAATCGCCAAAATAGAAAAAGGAGGGGAGATTTTCAAAATTTTTTCCTTGGACTTGGAGCCTAAAGGAGGTTAGTTATTCTCATTTCTTTGTCTCTTTGAAGCTTTATTCATTGTTTTTTGGCTCAATAGAGATGCATTTAGGTCTAGAACTCCATAGGTGTGGATTAGAGCTTTTGGACCTCATTTAGCTCAAACTCTTGGGTCAAATTGTGCTATTTAGGTAGGAGAGCAAGATTATCTAGTCAATTTGAGTTCAACTTTTGTTTAGCCATCATACATGAAGGATGAATTTTCCTAGGTTCATATGAGGAGAGAAGACAATTTGTTTTTTCTATAATGCCACAAGAATGATATGTTTCATGAATTTGCAAAAATCTATATTTCGTATGTTTTTATTAAATACAACAAGTGTGATTATATATTGACTTAGATATTTATTATTAGATGCAGGAATAATAAGATTATTATTATCAAATGAACTTTTATGTTTATGAAATCTGGATTTAATTTTCTCGTGTCCTCTGATTCTTTCCAGAGACATGGACAGGACATGGATGTACGAAGCCCGAAGAACGAGTGAACATTTTCGTGAAGAACTTAACAAGTTTATTAAGGCCGCGGAGATTAATGCTGCGGTTGAGAAGAAAAAGGTGGTGGTTTGTCCATGCAAAAAATGCAAAAACATAAGGGTATTCAATATCAATGAAACAATTTCGATAAGGTCGCATGTGCTGATGAATGGTTTCGTTGAAAACTATATGATATGGACATCTCATGGTGAGAAAAGGAATAATAATGCACCACCTCCTCTGAATCCGCTCGAAGAAATCATGCATGATAGTGACTTTGGGGCCATGTTTGATGATATTTACGGTGAGGGTAGCGGCGATGATGATGGTGATCATGGTCAATGCTCGATGGTGTTAATGATATTGGTTTTGATGATGATGGTGATGGTGGCAATGATGATGGTTATGATAGTAGAGGATGATGAATTGGATGATGGTGACTACGACGCGATTGTTGCGTAACACCAAGGAAGAAATATTGGTTGGCGGTGCAAAGGGGTTAGAAAAGTTCGAGATAGTGAAAGAATGTACCAGCGTTCGACCCACGTTCAAAGGGATGCCCAAAACATTGGACCGTGCCGTTTCGTGCACGAGATGTTGATTCGAAGGCCAAACCGGTGATGTGAGTTTCAATGATCGTATTGGGTTGGTTGCTTCAAAGCGAATAAAGTGCTTGCACACGCATATCGAGCAAGAAGCGAGTCCTTTCACGATGGACGCCGAGAATTCATGTATGTCCAAACCATTGTATCTTATGCATTACTTTCAAAGATTTGGACAAATGTCTGTTTGTTCAGCTAGTCGATACAAAAGAATACTGTCATGTGTCAACTGCATATGGAGTAAAAGGAGTAAAGGCGAGGAAAGGGTGCATCAATTAATGATGTCAAGAGGCCTTATGCGGTTACGAAAAATTCTCACCTTGGTCATATGGTACCTCCACATTGCCGGATCAGGTGTTTGTTCTCAACCCGAAAGTGAACTAATGACATGGTGGAGAAGCATAGGATAAGAAGGGTGACGGAAGCTTGGAACATCCATCGATGCTAGCGATTGAAGAAGCTCGATTAAGTATCCGAGGTAGGAGAGGAACCAAGCGTTCGATTTGGGCTAAATCTTGACAGAATGAATCCGTTGATTGAAAAGGACCAGCATTCATAGCACATGGCCATTGATTTTGACAATATACAACTTGCCAAAAGATTGTGCCAAAGAAAGTACCTTTGCTATCCACCATGATCCAAGGACCAAAAGGCTCCCCAGTATTGATATCGATGTTTTTGAGCCTTTGATGCAAGAGATGGAAACTTTATGGAAGCGGTATCAAAATCATGGGCACGGTTTCATAAGGAAGAATTTACCTAGAGCCATTATCTTTGTCACCATCAACGATTTCAAGCATTGTTTTGTGTTTGTCACCTCGTTTTGGGTATGATATTAATGGATATTCTTTTTTCTATACTTCATGAGATTTCAATAGAGTAATGCGTGTTTGTAACAATGGCTTTGACTCTCCAAAGGGTGCAAGCACTACATATTATGGTGTCATAGATGTGATATATGGAACTACACTATGGATCAATATTATACTCCCGATTTTGAGGCGTTGGGTTAAACACCCAACAGGTGTTCAAGACAAGTACGGTCACAATGTGTCGATCTCAATAATGTTGGTCACAAAGATGACCCATGGTTATGGTCACAGTTGACTTGGCAAGTAATTATGTTGTTGACCTCGCCAAAAAACACATCATGTTGTAGTGCCCGGAAACAGAGTGATAGGGGTTGATGGAGTCGAAGACCATTGAAGAGTCAATGAGTGCAATGACATGAGCCTTTTCATGATCTACCTCGGAAGATGTTGAGACTAAGCTACTATAAAGAAAGAGAATACGGTCATGGAAGGATGGAGAATCAATCCAATTGTTACTGCATAATAATATAGCTAGTTAAGAAATTAAAGATTTTGTAATTTGCATTTGAACTAATGTCATGCACTACTTCTTGGAGTTTCTTAGTAGATAAAGATGCATTTAGTGGATTTCTTAATAAATCAAATATAAATTATTTGAGTGGAATTATTAAAAATACAATGGATTTGAGTGGAATTATTAAAAATACAATGACTTTATTGGTTTTATTAATGGAATAAAATGGCTTTAGTGGTTCTTTAAGTTTTAGCCCCGAGCCGAGACAGAGTGAATTGTATTATGTACATTTGTGAGCACGTACTATTTGAACACAAAAGTGGACATGCATCTCGGATGAATACAAAATATATACCAAACCCTTGTAGATGGTAACAAGACATAAAACTTTGTGGATTCACTAAATTTTCATTTGAGGTCATTGTCGTTAAATATTAATTGCAGAACAAAGGCCCATTTGGAAAATGAGAACCTTCCTAGGTCTCAGAGGAAAGGCCTTGCGGCCACTTTTACAACAATAGCAGAAAGGGACGGGAGCCGACTCGCGGTGGCCCAAGAGAGGCCATTAAAGGCTGCATCAGATGGGTTGAGAGGGACAGCTACCCATGAGCCACCGCTTCAAGGAGGACACAGGTACCCGCCTTAAAGTTTTATCCCGGCTTGCGTAGCGGCCTCACCTCCTCCATACCATCTCCGTCCGGCCGCCCTCCCAGTGCGTCTGGCCACCTCCACAGGCCACCAGCGACCTCAATAAGTGATTTTTAAAAATTGTTAGCTTAGGTTAGTGCATTTAAAATTATATAGAAGGTACAATTCTGGAAATAGATTGTAGCATTTGTTGGTAGACTTGATGGGAAAATTTTAAATAAAATCTTATATATTTTAGGAGACAATGGATCGGTTAATGCCTTTTTAATCGTGATAGACATGCCGTGGGGTGGTGTCCTTTTAACAAATGGCCTCAACAAGAGTCCGGAGTATAAACGGACATTGCCTAACACAATTTGTTGGTGCTTCCTTCCCTGGAGAACCCATGCCCATTACCATCTCTCAAAATGTGGTATGTACTTAGATATTCAATTCACCCTTTGGTATTATACAATGATAATAATGTGTCCATTATTTGCATTAATTATGAAAGTTAGTTTCACCATGCAAGATTTGGCACAGTTATATAGGACAAGCTCCAATGGTGGTGTCCACACCATCAACGAGCTTCATTCCGTTTATGCCCATCAATTAATGTTAGGGCATCGAGAATGACCACAAGACAAGATCCATGTATCAATTCTTTTGCTGCAATCCACATGTTTGAACTAATCGTGGCATAAGGGAAGCACTTATAGAAATAGAGAACAAGACATGTATATTCCCATTTAACTTGAGTTAAAGTCTTAGAACAATAACAACATGGGTCACTTGAAAATCTATGTATACTCTTTATTTTTGGAATTTGTTTTAGAACCTTGTACACATGCTAATATCTTGTGTGTGTGTGTGGAAGACGGTTTGCATAACTAATTATCCGAACTTGTGTATAGGATGCAAGAACAAGAAATGCATCTTTCAAAGGAGAAAATTGGATTTTCATGATGAACTAAAGATTTAAAGACAACTACTAAAGAAACAAGAAGCGAAGAATTGGACATATAAACGCTATGAAGCGTCTTGCATCCTACATGACACATATGTTCTTGAAGTGGATAGAGATTAGAGATTTTAGGGACCATCGGGTTTCAATGCCTCAAAAGATTAAAAATTCTATATAACATATATGCAGGAATCAATGGATTTTATTTCTTATAGACCCCAAGTTGGGACGGGTGGTAGTATTTGACTCCGACATGTACAAGGAATTCATAGACATCCTTCAAAAGTTAGTGTATTTATATTCTAAACATCGATTGGCAACTAATAACTTCTATGTTTTTTTCTAAACACTACATTAAGAAAGGAGGAAATTTAATCCCGCCTACTAGGAAAAAAATGAATATTCGCACAAACTTTCCATGCCACAAGCAACCACATGAGGTGTCTTAGGAGATATAAGGGTGATCCTGAGGCAGTAAGGACCTACTACCTCACTATACATATGTGTTTTGCATGATCTAACAATTGTTATATTGTTTGTGTATTGTAGATTGACATCGGACCTCTGTGACGCAACACTCCATGAGACACCTTCTAAAAGTAAGTCATGGCCGTTTACCTTATGCATGAAGTGATAAACTAGGGGCCAATATTATCAGATGTCTAAACTTTGTCGATTAGTGTCAATGGGATGTAATGATATAGATCGATATGTATATGAATTTCTTTTCATATTATTGTGCTTATTTTAGATCTCATGCTAATTTAGCTTTCATAAAATTTGAATTTCAAACGTTCAAAATTTGAATTTAGAGTGCATGGAAACAATCGATAAATTTGAATTTAGAACCTATTTGAATTTCAAAACCAGTAAAATCAATTTGCTCCAATGCAAATTTGTCATTTGAACTTATGTAAAATTCAATTTAGAGTGCAATGATTAAATCTGCAAGTCGTCGTAAACATGGTAGGTCAACGACGCATGATGGCGCGGTGGTGGCCAGATGCTAGCTCTCTGGTGCATGCATCGATCATCAGCCTCATCTTTTCCATTCGAGCTGATTGTAGCATATATATGCCTCGACTCGAAAGACCTATAGTTCGATACACATACACGCATGCATGGACATGGATCATGAGTTCGATCAAAAGCCCATTGTAGCATATATATGCCTCAGTCGAAAGACCTGGATCATGAGTTCGATCAAAGCCCATTTCCTATTGGGATATCCCATCCAGTTTTGAAATTTTGAACCATTATCCTCGCTAGGAAATTTGCCCATTAGACTTAAGGTTTGCATGTACCCAGCTAATATAATTCATATCTTTCTTCAGATTTACAGGAAAAACAACCAAGTTCACATGCTTGTACCCAGCTAATCAGATCAGACCATACTAATTAAGCAGACAATTTCACGTGCCTGACAAAGAGATGGATCAGGACCGTACCTGCAGCATATGGCAGAGCACAAATAACTTAACCTAAACCTAACCGTTCGTTTAGGATCGACGACGTACTACGCCACCATGGCATATGGACCAACACGGGCGCTATCATGACACTGTTGACCCGACAGATTGGCCTGTCAGTCAGTCAGTCAGTCAGTCAGATGGACAAGGAAACGCCACGATCGAGTGGCGTTTCATCGCGCGCTCGCGCCCACAAAGATCTCGCGGGAATCCGATCGCGACGCGCTGATGCGCCACGACGTCTGCTCGCTAGGTAGTGGGGCTTTTCAGGGCATGCTTCGACATGGGCTGTGTCGGCCACTCGATCAGGTCGTGTTGTGTAGTACAATTTTGCATGCCCGATTCCGTCCGACCTGCGCAGTTCATCAGCAGTTCAGCACCACACCACCGGCGGCAGTGCCAAGCTGCATGGTCTAGGGATCGATCCAACTGGATCGGAGCAGCTTGCGATCGACGGCATCGCTCGAGAGCACCTTCTGGAGGTTTCCAGAGACCCCATCGGCGTGGAGGAAACTGGGAGGATTACGCATGCATGTATGGGTGCCATGTATACAGAAGCAGTGATGTGGCGAGAATACTCGCGTTCTTGTTCCTGAATAAAAGAATCTCTGCGTTTCAGTAGCTAGTTAGCTAGCTGATGAGCGTACTGCAAAAGACTCGTAGGATTGATTAAGACGTCCATCTTTTTTTTTAACTTTAGGATGATGGAGTAGGTGAGAGTAAGCTTTGATTATGGCCTAAGCTAAACACCGTCGCGTATCGCTCTGCCACCAGTAGTCAAAATGAAAACACATGCTGCGAATGGTTGGTTTCCCATCCAGCAGATTGATGTTACGGAAGCAAGGTGACGACGTCCGGTGGCTGACCACGAGTTGTTGATACGCAAGACCAAGCCCATTTGACGAAGAGAATCGATGCTAGCTGCTAATAACCAACTCAAACTCAAACACAACACGCATGTGATTAGGAAAAGTCTCGACGCCAAAGGCAGAGCAGCTAGAGCTAGCTTATACACATGCACAACCAAAGTCCTCATCATAACGCACACTCGATCTCGGTCGTACAAAGGATGGTAAAAGATCAAACCATCTAGCGAGCTAATCTATAGTTTTACCAGTGGTTTAATTAGCGAGCATTTGTTTTATAGTACAACGATCGAAGCACGCCTAGGTAGTTAAATTGAAGGCTTAAAAGCCAGCGAGCTCGATTGCTAGCACAGCACGTCCTTGAGGAGCTTGTACCTGCGGGGTCTCCGGCCGCCGCCTGCCTCGTGCTCGCCGCCGGTGACCTTTCCCGCGCCCTTGCCGCACCCGCTGATGGGCGGGAACGCCTGCTGCTCGCTCCTGCTGCCTTGGGCCGCCGCCGCCGCTGCCGCCTGCAGCGGCGGCTTGCTACCGGACTCCGCCGGGAGTTGTACGGCCGCTTCTTCCCGCCGCTGCTGAAGACGACGCCGTCGCTGAGGCACCAGTCGCAGAACGCCCGCGCCCGCCTCCGCCGGGGCCGCGTCGCCGTAGTAGTTGGTGCAGTAGCTGTTCCGCCGCGCGCATGCATTGGAAGGAACGGAAACGGTTAGTCCGACGACGAAGGGAGTAGCTGTGACTGAATGGAAGGATGCGTTGGGCCGGCGGACGTACGAGTGCTGGAAGCGGCGGCGGCAGCAGGCGCAGCGGAAGAGCTTGTCGAAGCCGCGTCGCCGCACATGGAGCACACGGTGGTGCCAGCCATCGGCGGACGCGAACGGAGACCGGACGGTAGCCGCGCGCCGCCTATTAGCCTTTGGAGGGTTGGAGGCCGGAGGCCCACGAAGGGAGGAGAAAGAGATTCGCGTTCGCGCGCGCGGTGTCAGCGCAAAGGAGCAAAGCCGGCCGGATCGGGAGGGACGACGAGCTGAGGCTTTAAATACTGATCCGAGCAGAGATGTCGACGGAGGCGGTAGCAGGAGAGATCAGATCGTCGGAATGGGCCCCGGCAACCAGGTGTGAGGTCGACGGAGGAGCTGTGGGACCGTAAACTCCTCTTCCCTAATCTTATAACGTCACGTTGTCAGCAAAATATCTCTAAAGATCGATGGAGCAATTGGAGTCCTTTGACTAGCAACTCTAGCAATATGTTACTTTTAATTCAAAGTTAATTAGTATTATAATGGGAATCTAACAACACCAATTTTATATCACAAAATGTTTATACTAAACCACATATGCTTGTCTTAAGGGAAAATATATACTACACTCCTCATTAGATTCTTGAACTCTTGTCCCGCGATTCCCCGTACGTAGTAGCTCGATTTTGGTGGAGCAAATGGAGTTCATGTAGGCAAGAGAGTAGTAGACTCCTTGTATAAGACAATACTGAATCTCGATGCATACATGAAGAGTAGTTTTTTTTAGTGTGGGGAAGATAAATGCTCGGGAAAAGTAGATCATTGATATATGGATGTTGCTATATGTACCTATATATAGAATTATGTTAAATGTACATAGTAAAATCCTTGTATCAAAAAAAAAACAACAATCTACATTTTGAAACAGAAGAAGTACTTGACTGTTGGTCCGACTTTTCACGAAATGGCGGAAGAAGCTATCCCGCACCGCTTGAGGAAGAAAGGAACAACTGATTATTATATTAGTAGGTGGCTCTCTTCGTACGTATACGAAATTAATGAACGTTTAGTGCATGGAGTACACACTATTAAGCCTCTAGTACATGGTGTCATGGTAGTACACGGGTTCCATGACGACTTGGATGCATGCATGTAGTACGTACGTTGTATGGGGACCGAGCGCGCGATGTGTGCGTGCTACCCGCTGGATGGAAAATGCCACGCAGCGCTGGACGCTGGGCGGCGGCCTGCCGGTGCCGGCCTCATCCGCGGCCTGCGGGCAGCAGCAGCTGCAGGACAGGACCACGAGCGGCGCGTGGACCGAGCCTTCTGCCGTGCCCCGGGCGCCCGATCGATCGAGCCCGCGGGGGCGCCGCGCCGTCAGGTTACTATTACGGCATGTGCCCGCACCGCCGGATTTGATTAGGGGTGGTACATTTACACGCACATGAAACGCTAGCTGACGCGCCCACGGCAGGTAGGCGATGCCGATCGGTTCTTGGCTGTCACGGAATAATCCAGAGCTTGCTCCTGTGGCCGCCTGCGACGACGACGAGCGATAGATCGGGAGCGAGCACGCCCGGACCACCACAAGCCGGACGCCCGCTGGTCGATCGATGAGCGTAGTTGTTCGACTGGTAGAATGAATAGTACTCGATTGGTAGAGTGAATAGTATTGTGTGAGTGAAGATAAGTCGAGATAAGCTAAGCTTAGGTAAGCCGAGCAACCTCTGTACGTGAGTCCCCAACTCATGGCACCGCCTCGTTTGCCTGGTTTGCCGTCGGACCCGACGGATGCGGTGCGATCCAATGTTTCTGTAGCCTGCAACTGCAAGCAACAACATGGAACGTTGTAGATGATGGCCGAACGGCGGCTGTTGCTCGTCGAGCCTCTCCCCGGCCGGCTAGGCCTAGGCGGGCTAGCGTACCATGGTGCAGCTATGGAGGGGGCTCGGCTTTTCAGGAAAAGCCCCGGGAGGACCTTCCCTTTTGCTGTTGCAGGCTTGCAGCTAGCAATGGCCCAGGCGCACACAGCGCTGCTACTCCCATGATTCCATCTCCTCTCGCCATGCCCAACTGTTTCTTAGCACGCACGGCAAGTCTAGCAGCTGCCGTGAAAACAAGCTAGACATCACTCGACCGAGACACACTGGGTAGCAGCCAGCCAATTTCAGCAGCTAGCTACCGACTGAAAACGGCGACACACGTGAAGTGCTGGATTAATGAGCACTTCATGTGTTTAATTCGGTACTTTTTTTTAGTTTTAGAAATGCAGTTAAATTGGAATGGAGGGAGTTGGATCCAAACCGACGACGACGGATCCTAATCATCGAGGTCTTCTCTCCTTCGCCCTTTTTTTCCCTTCTTCCCTCCTTTCTTCTTCTTCCTCTTTTATTTTCTTATTATTTCTTTCTTCTCAAAAGTAGAAAAGAAAATTAAGAGGGGATCTATTTATTTGTAGGGTGGTAAGGAGGCCCATTGTGTTTCCGTCAAACACACAAATAAGATGAGGTCGACTATTGGAGATAGTACTCACCTACACAATATAAAACAATGAGGTGGTTGAAAGAGGCACCACAATTGTTGGATGCGCGACTTCAAATTTCGTAAGCACCGATTTCAGTGACAGGATAATTTTTTTTAGAATTACACAGTGCAACACAACACACGCACACTCACCCCTATGAATACATCGTGACGCAAACCCTACCTCTATGAGCACATTCAAGTCGAGCGCGGATCTGGAGATTGAAGTCACCATCGACGTCGTCAGCACGGAGCGTCACTTACCACTTAATGCATAACGCCGGAAAATCCTACAATAAACCCAAAAAAAAATGCGAACATCAGAATTTGAACTCTACAGTGGGTGGCGTCATTGGACCGTCCTAACTATTGGACTACAAACCCATTCGCTAGTTACGGGATAAAGAACTAACAACGAATGTTCTCCAACTCGTGAAAACTGAAAAGAAAAAGAAAAATAGGAGTAGAAGCCCAAAAGGAGTTGGAGAGCCCTTTAATCGCTACAAAAGGGCCGAAGCAAGGAAACCGTAGAAAGAAGCCCAAAAAGGAGACTGAACTCTTCGAATTATATATATATATATTTTAATCATTTTGTAAAATTATACGACCATCTCAAAATTTTACAAATTTGACCACGGACCGCCATGGTCCACGACGGTCGCCGTGCACGCCAACCGTCAGGCTACGACAGTTGAGCCTACCGCCACGCCCAACCGTGGAAAGACCAGCCCACGATGGCCCAGCGCTTGACCTCCATTCGCGTAGACACGACAGCAACCGCCGTCAGCCACGGCGGTAGGGATCTTGCTCGTGGCCCACGGCTCAGTCGTCAGCCCTATAAGAGCCGAAAATTTGCACGAAATTGTCATAATAATTCGGAAAAAAAGAAAGAGATGGTTGGGAGGGAAGGAGAAGAGAGTGAGAGAGCGGAGCAGCGAAGCTCTGCTGGTCCTTCGCTTCTTGTAAGTATTTCGTTGATTTCAACCCTTTTAGCACATGTACTTAGATGTAATGAAATCGTAATTAGTATTGATTATTTAGATTTTTAGATCGTAGTATTAAATAGTTCATTTCCGTAGGGTTTAGTGTTTAGAAGGAGAAGAGAGTGAGGTGGAGGGGGAGCAGAGTTACGCTACTTCTTCGCTTCATTGGTGTATTTCGCTGATTTGAACTCTTTTAGTATTTTTACTTAGATATAATTACTATTGATTCTGTAGATTTCTGTATGGTAAAGATTTTTGAAGTATAGATCTGTAGTTATGGTTTAGATTATAGTTTACATGTTTGCTACTCATTAGACTAAATTACGTAACATATTTCTTGTTAGTTTAGATATTAGTCTTTTGTTTGTTAGTCCACGGATGTAGTATTTGATAGTAGTTATTGGTTTTTATTATGAATCAGACATGTCGGAGACAATCACAGTCAAATTGTATTATGGATCTGGAGAAATTATATATGGTCCACAAGGAGTTGACTTGTCAAATTTTAGTTCAATTGAGCAAAATATTAAAAGAGCAATGAAAGAAGTTGGGAGGGTATAACCAAGTGGTCGGTCAAGTCATTTGTAGTAGATTTAGAGCACCAATGCATGTCGGTGATGGTACTAATCAACAGAAGTGAACATGTGTATTGGGAGCTCATGCCACTTGAAGGAACTCGACAATGGAGGAGTTATATCAGAAATGCATGGCGAGTTGGTTTGCCCGTGATTTTGTTTGTCCAAGTTGACCTGAAGGGTGGGTCTAGCAGTCAAGTACATGAGGAAGCTGAGGATGCGGATGAGAGAGAAGGTGATGATGAAGGGGAACAACAAGAGGACGAAGAAGGTGATGAAGAAGGGGAACAACAAGTGGAGGAAGAAGGGGATTCTGAAAGTCATGAGACATCTAGAGGTTTTGTTGTCACTGGTTTTGTTGATGAGGGAGAAATAAGAAACTCTGAGGTGATGAGACATTATGAGAGAGTTAGAAGCTGATGAACGTGCATTGGAATATGACTCTTCAGATGATGATTATGATGATGATGCTGATGATGATGATCTGTCTGAGGATCATGTGCCCTGGGATTGGCATAACTACGATTTCTCACGATTGTCACATTAATCGTGGTGAGGATGTGCCCTGGGAGTACACGGAGAATGAGGTTAAAGTAAGCGCTATGTACCCCAAGATCGACATGTAAAGGATGCGATCAAGCGATGGTCCACCTTGACTCTGCATAGGGAGTTCGAGGTAGTAAAAGCTCTCCAGGATATATGATGTGCATTACAAGAAGGAGGATTGTTCTTTTCGGTGTATGCATATAAGGGAAGTGAGATTATTACTTAGAGGTGAAAGAAGTGGTGCCTCACGGTTGTACTCTTGATCGGATTGATGCAAAGCGAAACATTTCGATTTTGTTGCAAGCCACATGTACCCTACCATTGTGAAATGTACTTCTTATGGTAGAAGGCCATTATCGGTGCAATTCAGAAAAAATTCGGGTACACCATCGATTCTGACAAGGCATACCAAGCAAAGAAGAAGATATTGGAGCATAGGTGGGGTACTTATGAAGCATCCTATCACAATTTGCCTAGCTTGCTGCACATAATAGTTTAGATGAATCTTGGCAACTACTATGATATCAAGGACTATCCTTGTCGAGAAACCAGCAAGCTTGTGCTTCGGTCATTCTTGGCTTTGGGTGCCTGCATTGAGGCTTTCAAACTGTGTCAACCGGTCATTTGCATAGATGGTACTTTTCTCCGTAAATACAAAGGAACAATCCGGTTGTGGCGGTGATAGTAACAATCGATTTGCTTTCTTTGGCCATTGCATTTGTGGAGGGGGGAGAAATGTGAGCTTGGTCTTGGTTTCTTGAGAGGTTGAAGAACATGGTGGTGCGGGATGTGCGAGAATGTATGTGTCATACGATAGGCACAAAGGTATTTTGCAAGCAATTAATGACATGAAAGATAGTAGCCAAGAGCGTCTGAGTTCCATTGTGGCGATGTTAAGAGCGGTGGTGCACTAGACACATGAAATCAAACTTCCACAGCTAGTTCAAGAACAAGGCCACATCTAAATTGTTCGAGCGGTTGTGTGGCGGACTAGTAGAAGAAGTTCGATACCATCCGGAAGAAATTAGATGACATGACAAAGAAGACATCAGAGGAGATAGCAAAGAGGCGTGAATCCTAACACGGAGAGGAGCCAATTTCTCGAGGATGTGGGATTAGATGGACCCTCAAGTTAGGCGCAGAAGAGGCGTCTGTGAAGACCTTCACCTGGATTCGTAATGAGCCTAAGGAGAAGTGGTGTCTCATGTTTGACGAGGAGCAAGACATGGGATAAAGACCACTAATTTTGCTGAGGTCTACAACTGTGTGCTTCGTGGGTCAAGACCTCTTCCTCTAGTTGGCATCATTGAGTTCTTCATGTATCGTACAATACAATATTTCTACGAAAGGAGCAAGGTAGTGGATGAGGTTCTGAGGAAGACTCAAATGACATACTGCACTAGAATGACTGAGTATTTGGACACGACTCAGAAAAAAGCACTTATGCACACGGTCACAGCGCAACCTTTGTACCAGTCTGCTGAGAATGAAATTATGTGGAGATATGAGGTTGAGTGCAAAGGGAAAATACGTCTAGGTCCAGCGCGTGAAAAGACGCAACAAGTGTGTGACCTTGGCAACCAAATATCACGGATGTTCATCTGGAAGCCACAACTACTACACAAACCCTGCTCCCATGTGATCGCCGTATGTTATGAACTTCAAATTTTCAACTACCATAGGTACATACCATGGTACTACGACAAGCAAACTATTCGGAATATTTGGAATTGAACAATCCAGGACTACCTCGTGCAGAGTACTTTTACTGAGAACCCCAAAGAAAATGATGTGCACATACCAAATCTAGATCCTGAGATGTGCCAAGGTGTTGGAAGAAGGAAGAAGAGGATTAGAAACAACATGGATGAAGTCAAGCCGACTGCGAGTGATATGCTACAAGTGCCACAACACGGCCACACGACAAGAGGTGCACAGCTGTAAATTATGCTTGCAACGCACCACCTACGGCCAATGTGGGCTCATCAGCACCTTGAGGACTCTCCCAACCCCCATCGGGGCGTGGGCGGGGCGGACGTGGGCGTGGGCGTAGCAACAATGCGATTCGAGATGATCATAGTTGCTTGTAACGTTAGGGCATTTAATTATGGAATTTGTAATGTTCGAACTAATATTTCCTGTACGAACTTATGCATGGTATTGTATTTGAATAATTGAACTGCTATTTCGTGTCGCCTTAATTATGCTGTACGAACTTATGCTGATTCATTTTTATATTTTTGTTTATGATTGCAATTTATAATTTTGTCTATGATTATAATAATTGTTCTCATCATGTTTTGCAGGTTTGCAATGGCCTCCTCAGGTCTTGAGTTGGACTTGGAGTTCCTCACCACGAGGAAGGACAAGGTCGAAGTGCCAAAGGGATCAACACTCCTATGTGTTCTACGGTGACAAGCTGCAAGCTTGTCAAGTGCAAGGTTCTCGGGTACGCATATGGGATGAGGTTCTTCATGTGCGCAAACTATACGCACGACCCGATCCAGACTTTCGATCGTAACCTTAGAGCCAAAGTAAGGACTTACTACATTTCTCGATTATTCATTTGTCATTTTGTTTTATTATTTCGACATGTCTTTCAAAAGACTCCACCTCCTCTTTGTGATTTCATGCGGTGGCTAGATACCGCAAAGCGGGCCTAAGAGCTACGTCGAGGAAGCGGCGTGATGCAAGGGAGAGGTGGTTCCACATGGTTGAGTGGGAAAAGAGAGGAAAAAAGGAGGAGAAGGAAATGCGCATTCGCCGGAGATGAGAGAACGTGAAGCGGCCCGGGCCCGTGGTGAACGAGAGAGAGGAAGAGGAGAGGGCTCGGGCCAAGGAAGCCGGGCCGATGCCATCGAGGAAGAAATACCCGTTGTACTCGATGAACCTAGAGTATTAGTCGAACTGTATCTAATAATTCGGGATTTCATGACATCGTGATGTAGGGTCCTCGGTTTGTATCCTTAAGAACTTTAATCGAACGCATTAGAGTGTGTTTTCTCCGTTACGTGTGTTTCGTTAGAGTCACGGTCATATGCGTAGTTGTTGTGTTTCCTCCGAGTCACTGACGTGTTCTCCTCCCACGGATCGACCGGCCCACAATGCGGCGGTGCCCTAGTACTAGGTGTGTTTTCTCCGAGTCACCGCTTCGTTTCTCTTCTCACGGATCAAAGGCCCACCACCCGGCCAGGGCTCCTTCTTACGCCTATATGTAGCACCATTCACTCCATTGCCTTCTTCTCCAAACGGATTCAACAATGACTTCTTGGAGTGGGGATGAACACGGTTTCGATCCTATGTTGTGGCATCAATCTCCTAATTTCGTAGCTAATTTCCCATTGAAAGGCAAAGTGACTTCGATCGATGCGTGAAGTTAGAAGCTACGCATGCAAGCAAATAATGTTGTGGCCTAGGTGTTCGCATACGGTGAGTTTTGCGTGATGCAAGTGTACGAGGATGGAACAACTCCCGTTAAGTAAACACGCTCATGGGTAAGCAATGTTCACAAATTTGTTCATCATCTTTCTTTGGTTTGCTAACGTTTTCTTACCTTTTGCGATTTCCACCCAAACGAGCTGCGGTTTCTCGCAATGGGTGGATCCACCAGTTATTCGCCCCTATCAAGAGTACATCGACTACATCGAGGACGTCGTCATCTACAACTGGCGGAGGCTGGAGGTATTGGCTTCCACGATCGATCGTCGTGGCGGAGGCGGTCGATCTTTCAAATTTTCAACTGCACTTGTGAATGCCACAAGAAGAACGGCTCCCTCCACCTTCACCACCTCCACCCCACGTGGGTACTACTACATGCCATCGCAAGACTCGGGTCTTTGCTCTCGGCGATTCTGGTACAACTAGATTAATTAGACTGTTGTAATCAATTTTCTAAATTCCCTAAGGACATGTTATCGATGCGTAAGGCGCTTTGTTAGGATTTTTTTTGAGCGCGTACATGCCATTGCAAAGGTGTGTGTTTCTCTTCTAAATATTAAAACCTACCGCCGCATGGCCGCCGTCACGGCGGTTGCATGAACGCCCCACTGCCGGCCAAACGGCAGCTGCCGCAGAATCCCACAAGCCCGTGGCGCTACGGCGTTTGGTAAAATTTTGAGATGATCGTATAATTTTGCAAAATGATTAAAAATAAAAATTCTAACTCTTCTTAAGGTCCATGAAAGCCCAATATAATCTACGAAGGTAAATTCACATAGGCCCATTAATCACCTATACGGTTCCCCCGTTATAGTGGGCTCGACGGCCCAGCACTCCCATTCCCCCTCTCCAAGGAAAGCGAACCCCATTCCGATCCTTGCCATCCGTGGCGCCGCCGCCGCCGCATCGCATCCCCGGACGCCGAAACCTAGCTCATCAATCCTCTCATCGCCACCTCTGACCTCTTCCCCTCCCAGTCTCCGTGCCCGTACCCCGCGGCGAGATGGCCTCGACATGCTTCCGCGCCGCCGCTCGCGTGGCCTCAGCCGCCAGCCGGTCGGCGGCCGCCGCCCGCTCCGCCCCCTTCGGCGCCGGCCGCGCCGCCACCTCCGCTGCCCGCCGCGCCCCGTTGTTCTCCAGGTGACGGTCGCGGTTCCTCTCTCTCTCTCTCTCTCTCTCATTTTTAACCCTTGTTGCTGGCGCATTACTGCCGTGAGCGGCTTTAGCGCCGGATCTGTAATGGATGGACCGTGGCGGTGTGCAGGATACCGGTGGAGCTCGGGTGCTGCGCGGGGTTGTCACTGCTGCCGCTGCACAGCGCGGTGGCGGCGGCCAGGCTGACGTCGCGGCTGAGCACGGACTCGAGCTGCCGCGCTCTCTCTCAGGGTATCCTCTGTCGCACCTATCCCGGGCTTTAACATCGTAAGATTATGCTCTTGTCTGTGATTGCTTTCCATTTGGGTGAGAACCACCGCGTTCGTGTATTTTGTTTTCCTTCCGTCGTGGGTAGATTCATAAGTTCGGTGCGTGCTTAAGAAACTGGTGTGCTTGTTGATCTGCCCAGAAATAAATGCCACTTATTGTTCTGCTCCAACAGCAAAATACAAGTATCATCCTAACCATTTTAGCTGACCAATGACCGTGTTCAACAAAAACTATCTCCATTTCCGTGAATGTTGTCTGCTGCTCACTGCAATGCTTAATACATGGTTGGTTTATGGTCCCTGAATTGAAAGTCCATGTAAAAAATGAAGCCTTGACTGCTGAATGCTTGCACCTATCATTTGATGAAATTCCCTATTCTCATTCGGTCTTTCCTCCCACGAGGACAATTTTCTTTGATATGTAGGAATAAGGCTGCAGCAGATTACCTAGTAAATTTGTTGATTACAGTCTCTGTTGTGAGGCTGTTTAATTGCTCAAGATGTGTATGTTCATGCTCCAAAGGGAAAATTTCAATCACTGCTTTGTATGGCAAGACAAGATAGTGTTTTGCATGCCATGACGACTCGTCAAATTAACTTATTCAAAAATATTCTTTCGTGAGTTGAGGTAAATTAAGTAAGAAATTTGGTTTCTGCAGGCACTGCTGCAGGCACATGACCTTGCTAGTTCTTGAAAGATTTTACGGGGAGCTTGCTGTTTTGCTTCATACTATCATGAAGAATGAGTACTTAACATGCAAAATTGTAATAGGAGACTAGAGTTATGTTATTTAGCTAGAATTACTAGCTGCCTCTGTTGAGGAATACCTTGATGCAATAATGTGGCATCCTTTTTTAATGTTTTACACGGTAGTTGATCATTTACTTGAGTCAATTTCCGGGTGCAATGCTGAAATTATTGTTTATGTAAGCTTGTTCTGGTTTCTTCCTTTCCTTTTTACATTTTTATTTGAGACTCCTGTTTGCATCTTGAGAGAGCTGCATGCTTGCTTGATATTTTTATTCAATAGAGAGTTTCAATCTGGTCGCCGTTGTAGTTTACCATATGATCACTCTTCTTTTCTCAGATGAAAATGATGGTACGTGAAACATTTACGCAATGTCTTAAGGTGGGTGCTTGGATATTTGGCAATGATGCAGCAACCGCATTTTAGTCATAGAGCTTATGATTTAGAGCCAAACTTGTATATTCTTTTTTGCTACTGTGGTGGCTCACACGCAATGCAACACTGTATGCTTACAATTGAAGAATGATTAAATGTCCAATCCTCTGATGTATGCTTTATTTTTTTTTGTTTTTATATAGAGATGGGTCTATCTGTACGAAGGTGATAAACCGCTGGAAGACCTGCCCATGTCATGCTATTGGACTGAAATGTTTTTTGTAGGGTAGTTATCTAAATGAACGCCTGCAGCAGTACTCCTTTTTACTCTATCTACAATCTTGGCTACATAAGGTTGTTCAAGGTTTTGAGCTGATGCCTTGTGAAATCCTTTGATAAATAACATGCAAGGACGATGTCTGAGCTGTATTTGCTCAGTACAATGCCAAACGTGATTCTGTTATAATGCTAGAGAAGGATGAACTGACAATTATGTTTATGATTTGGTATTGTTGCATATGCTATCGGTTTCTTTAAATTGGGTGAATGGGATCGCCATGGAATACTTGGAACATCGAAGTTAGCTTTGGTTGTTTGCTTCAGTTTTGTATACCTTCGAACGGAAGTCTCAGTATGTGTTTGTATCAGGCATCGGAGTTGTTCAGTTGAGTTCGATCAGATGGAGTTTTCGGCTTTTTAGCTGCATGGTTATGGTTGAAGTTGAGCTTTCAGTTTCTGTCTAATAATCGTATACACGATGTCACGATCGAAAGAGGGGTTGCCATTCTGTGTCTCGCCGCCGTGTTCTTGCACTGTCGCGGATCAGCTTCACCTCTCCCTGAGATGGAGCTGCTTGCATGGCGAAGAACTCCCTGAGATGGAGCTGCTTGCATGGCGAAGATCTTTAGTTCTTTACCTTTTGTAATCCCAGTGCCATCGCGAGTGCGTCTCTAGGTCCTAGCGTCGCCTTATCTCCAACCCGGCTCACTAGACTGGTGCTGCTAGGCTCGTGCAATGCGCTCTTCCTCCTTGCTCCTGCGCCGCAGGGCTTCCAGCCGGCGAGTCCTGAGCTCAGCCACAGTACGATTTTGCTTTCGACTCGACCGCCATCTCGCATCACCATGTGTTTCACCGTGGAGATCTCGTCGGAGACTGCTGGGAGGTGCCGCGAGCCCATCGTCTGTTGTTCCACCCGTCGCTTCACGTATGTGCAAATATTTAGGATGGCAGGTTTCAAAATGGATTGTTACTGACTTGGGATCAAAATGAACATTTTCCCAGAACCTTTTATCATCTTTCGGTTTGTAACTTGTAAGGTCTAGTTTGCTCAAGGCTAATAGACCTGTGTTCGCTTGGGATAATCACGTCGTCCATTTGATTGGGTTTTGTGTTCCGGGCAGGGCAATGTGGGCGGACTCGACGTCCTCCTAATCTACATGTTCAAATCCGTCAAAGTTTACATCTTCTTTTAAACTGTACGTCATAAATCTGTCGAGTAGAACAGGGACATCCAAATGGATATCTACACATTGCAGAAGTTTCACACAAGAACATTATATAGTGCATATATTGTTGGAATAGTTTGGGTAGGCTCAGACAGTCAGACCAAAGAAGATAAAATCTCGTAAGCAAATGTGAATAAGCACTGTTCATCACATCATACTCATAAAGTTGATTTACTGTTCTACACTAACACAGCAAAGTTGTCAATTTACACCCCCAGTTACCGTTCAACATACAGGAAACTACCTTAATTCACCCCCAGTTGTTCTTGTCATGTTCAAAACTTCCATCATCAAGAATGGGTAATCACCAATATATCCTCTTCCTTTTTCTTAATACGCTACTCACCAATTTCAAGTTTTACGGCTATTTCATTCATACTGCTCTTGCCACGCGGGCATAACCAATAGCTTTCACGGTTTGGCAAACTAGCTTCTCTGGGACAGGCAGAAATGAAGACCTGGATCACAGAAAAGCCAGTGACCAGGGGAGCTTTCCTGTCCTTGACATCTTCGCCAGTGCTCTCTCAACACCAGCTATCTGCTTGGAAATGGCTGCCTGCTCCCTGACTTTCTTCTTATCAGCTTTCCTTTGTGCACGCTTTATCGCCTTTGCATCTTCTCTCCGCTTCGCCTCTTCTTCGCCAACTCCAACTGTTTTCAATTGTGGTACAAAAGAGTGTAAAATTAGGAGAGGATCCTATCCGTTTCAAATAGAACTACTCTTGCCAAGCATACCTCAGTGTTTCTCATCTTCTGCCTGGCTTTTGCGATCTTGTTCCGCTGCCAATCATCAATATCGGCTTCTTTCCTTTTCAGCCTAATTAATTTAAGTAAGATCAGTAGTGATCTGAGTAGTAAAAGAAAATAAAAAACCTGTAGGTTATTAAATTCAATTTTCAGAATTAGCGCATAGTGACTACTCACAGGAGTTGATATTTTTATATCCACACCAATAATGAATTGAGCTTGTTACTTCAAACACAATTTCAGGCTAACAGGCCATTTGAAAAAAAGATATGATCACAATAGCAATACAAACTAGTTATACTATAGTTCTTTCTCTGAGTAAGTTCAAATTTACTTGCTAACAAGTACCAAGTTTAGATGTTATAGAAGATGAGATAAGAAGGATTACTTTTCTATGAGTTTTGCAACCTGTGCATCCTTCCAGGCAACCAACTTGGCATGGACAAAATTGCCTTGGGGTTTCAACATGGAGCTCGGGAGTCGTCTCTCCATCCTAGGCCCTGCACCTGGACAGCTCTCACCATCTGAATCGCCAAATGCACGATCACTATGGTTGCTACCCTCAAAGGCACCATCAGACTCAAAATTCCAACCACGAGCTGCAACATACATGATTGTCTCAAAGTTCAGATTATGCTGAAGATCTGATTAACCCCATGAGATTCAGGCCAGTACCTGAGGATATACGAGATGACACGGTCTCATTCTGCCAGTCCTTTTGATCGCCTCCCTCATCTTCCCCTTCACTAACTTTGGGCAACCTCCATTCGTTGATAGCATCTATTGCACTCACACGTTGGCGGAAATTATGTGAGGAGCGAACTCGTCGCATCAACCTAGCTGGTGTGGCCTTGTGGATGAACCTTGGAGGCACTTGGTTAGCCCCGTCAACTGCAGATTTGAAATTGGTTTATACAACACGCCCTGCAAGTAAATGTGCATTTGATCTGTGAATGAAGAGACAAGTGAAAGGTGCTACCTCTGGTATCCAGCCTGGGTGTCTGTATTCTCATGTTCTGTGGTGTAGCAGAAGGCTTCATGAAATCTGCTCTGGTTGGCAGCCTCCCTTGCTCTTCTTCCTGCAGTAATATATTATTATTAATGTCTGCTTCAGTCTGAGTTGGGAAGGACCAGATGGATAGAGAAAATAGCAAAGTTCAGATAGAACTGGGAGCTGCATGTAACAATTGGATGTAATCAGACACTGAATAATCCAATTTTTATTTGATGGCACCGAAGCTAAGGAAATAAGTGCAACAATCAAGACGAGTGAGTAAATATTACTTGAATTTTGGCCCTTTCAAGAATTGCCAAACAGAAATGCTATGCGGAAAAAACCAAATCGTCAAAATTTCAAGCTTTGCTGCTTGTATAAGTTAATTAGACTGGGAATTTCCAGACAATTTCACTACTCCAGCAACATTTACTAATATAGGATTTATGAAAAAAACTGAGACAATGGTACAAATTGATCCGTTTGTTCCTACTAGGCATGGATGATACTGGGAAACTCCATCCAAGAAAACATCTACGCTAGAAAAAATATCACAATTTATCGGCGTATTCCAACAGCATTCAAGAACCGAGAACTGATAAGTACGCAATCAAGATCAAATGCAGGCCAAATCAAGAACCAAGAACCACGGAACCACCTCCATCTCGAGCAAGAACATGTGCGGAGCAACGCGATAGGGAACCAAGAAGGCAAGAACACGAAGACTGACCATCCGTGGCGTGACGAACGAGGAGGCGTCGTCGCCGCCGTGGGGCTCGCGGACGTCCCCGCCGCCGCCGCCGCCCCCGCCGCCGTGGCTGCTCACGGGGCTGCAGATCGGGGACGGCGACGCGGGGCGGTGCTTGGTGAGCGACCCGGCGCTCCACGCGGCGCAGCTTCCGTAGGACGAGGCCGGGCGGCGGCCGTAGTGCCCTCCGCGCCCGCCCATGGCGGCCATGGCGAGCAGCATCTGCGTGCTCCGCCCCACGGAGGCCTCGACCTGGGGCTCCGGGTCCGGCTCCGCATCGGCGGCGTAGCACGGGGCGCCCCGCGAGGCCTCGGAGCGGGCCGGGGAGGAGCCCGGCGAGACGCGGGAGGCCGCGGTGGGCTCCCCGATGCAGGGGAGCGGGATCGGGAGCGGGGGCAGGTGGTCGGCGCGGCGCATGTTGGTGCTCCCGCAGGAGGAGACGCCGTCCAGGACGGGGAAGGGAACGGGGACGGGCCCTGGGGCTTCCGCCATCTTCTTGGCTTCTTGCTCTGCTCCTTCACCCTCCCTGCCTCCTCGTCTTGGTTAGTTGCAGTTGCAGAGCGCGCGCGCGCGTTGTGTTTGTGCCTTTGATCCCTTGAGGACGACGACAACAGATGGAGACGAGCCAGGGGGTTCATGTCGTCGAGTCGGACGTGTGTGCGGGCTTTACATCATGCAATAGGTTTCCAGGTCTTGGGCCTTCTGGCTGTAAGGCTGTTGGGCCGGGGCGGCGGGGGACATATTGATGAATTTTTTCCTCAATTTTGCAAAAATAAATCTCTCAAAATTTTTTCTATACTCTGCCCCGTGTGGTACGACGGTGCCTGCAAATGAGAGTCTGATCTGTTTCAAAAATTATAACTTTTGTATGAACTCGGATGGAGGTAGACTTTATATGAAAATTGTAGCTTTCGACGAGATCTACAACTTTGTAGTTCAAAGTTTTTTTTATTTGAAGTCATCTTCATACTCAAATAATCGATATACTATCCGGATCTCAAGGCGCGAGATCTCGGTTTTAGTTCATTTCAAAAATTGTAACTTTTTTGTATGAACTCGGATGGAGGTAAACTTTATATGAAAATTGTAGTTTCGACGAGATCTACAATTTTGTAGTTCAAAGTTTTTCTATTTGAAGTCATCTTCATACTCAAATAATCGATATACTATCCGGATCTCGGATCGGATAGTATATCGATATTGAGACCGAAAAGCAGTTTCAAATGGAAAACTTTGAACTATAAAGTAGATCTCGTCGGCTACAATTTTCATGAGTTTGCCTCATCCGAATTCATACAAAAAAGTTACAATTTTTACAGAATGTATCTGCGTACTACACGGTTTACTTGCCCCGCACGGCGGTTCGGTGATGCAGTACCTCGTGGGTACTGTAGCAACCGTAGTCTGGATAGTGCTTCTGATGCACCGTACCGTCCTACCACCGCGGTGGTAGGGGTATCGGTTTGCAAATTTTAAGAGGCATTTATTTTTGCAAAATTGAGAGAAAAAAATATATAAAAAATTCCTGACTGATGGGCCCGCCTTTGCAGCAGTTGTGAAGCACCTAGTATCCCTCCCTAGAGCAGAGAGCAGCTCACGCACGTTAGCACAGATACAGAAATCAACAAAACGTAGGCAAGTAACAGAAATAAACTTGTATTGTTACCGACTACAGCTACTAGTCAGCTATCAAGTCAGACCGTTAGACACGGCAGCAAATTTCGGTATTGTAGAGCACATTTGCATTATAGGACAGAGAGCAGCTCATGTTACAGAAATCAACAAAGCGTAGTCAGACTGTTAGACACGGCAGCAAAGACAGCGAAATCACGTGCTGTAACCATAATCTTCTGAATGTTCTATCCAGTTAATCAATAATAACTAACAAAGTCTGTATAATTTTATGAAGGAATGCTTTTGGTCATACATAAATACTCTGGACAGGTTCTTCAGAGCAAATCTCAGCTTGTCAGTTACAACTCAGGTACAAACACAGTGCTTCTAACTACCAGGTTCCGACTAGTTATGATGTGTCTTTGATCTGAACGAAGAACGGGTGCCAGACTTCGCGTACGGCCCCTCCTTTGAGTATCAAGATATGCGGGCTGCCTTTGGTCTCAAGTCGATGAATTTAGCTTCTGAGCACGAAGAACTTTGCAGGAGCGTGCAAAGTTCCTGACTACCAGCAATCCAACTAAGCAGCACCACCTGCTGAATAGTTGAGCACCTTCCCTTTGATCCGTTGGTGGGCTGGTAAGATCTGCTGCAAGAAAGGTCAATCCTTACGGGACAGATTACAGGTGAAGCGCATCGCAGCGAATGGAGCACCAGGATGATCAGACTTCATACCCTTTTGAAAAATACCCTGCCCTTCTTCCCCATTCCAGTCCCTACGAGGCTCGCAGCAAGAAGTGACTTGTTGTCGGGCCGCCACTTCAGCTCTTTGAGATTGGAGAATAGTTCTGAAAGGGCAGGTGTTATTTCCTCATCCTTGATTTTATTGCAGGAGACAACTTCTAGGCTCTGCAGGTCACTCCATGAGGTGATCACTGATTCTAGACCTCGAGTTGTTAGTAGTGAGCACCTTTCTAATGACAGGAATTTTACTCTCCTGCACAAGATGAAAACATGACTAGGGTTAGGCACAATCCTGTACCAGGTCTCATAAATAGTATGTTTATACACATATAACTAATCCTCTACGCTACAAATATATTGGTACACCACATATCACTCCAATTCTATTTTGCAGGTCACACTCTGGCATTTCCAATGAGGGAAGATATAAATATCCAGATGAAAGCTAAGAACTGTGGCTACTAGCCATTCCTTTCCCTATTCCACTGAGTTTTGATAAGTAAAGCAACAAGAGTAAGTACAACTTTTTTATGCAAACTCAGGACTGTGTTGTTTTGCAAGCCCCTACTATGAAAGTGGAGAGATGAGAAGGAAACAAAAGCCAAGTATTTTACATACATCAACAATGAGAGACCACAAAACAAAAATTGGGACACAGCTCAAGAAGAATCGAGATCAAAGGCACAGAGTAAAGCACACATGTAAATATGGGTCCCTAATTACACATGCAAGTTTACTTACAAATGGTACATGTTTACACCCAGATCCCATTAGGCTAGACATGGTCACATTTGTGCACAAATAGCATAGTAAACTAATAACTTCATGCATGACAGAGACAAAATTATCAAAGTTAGTAGCTAGATTAGTAGACGAAGTACTGGAACATTGTCGATTCTTGCCCTTTTAGAACACTAACAACCAGGAAGCCTAAGAAGATTGTTTAGCCATATATCAAATAGATAAATAAATCATATACTTCAGTATCAACACGACTAATTCTTGATTGCTCTGAATAGTCATGTTATAATGTTTGGTTTATGATTTTTGGTGGAAGCTAAAGATGACTTGTTTGCTATCTTAATCAAACCCCCACTTATTCAGGTTTCTCTTATATACGTCGTGTTTTACACTGTCATTATTTAGTCAAATTCCCAGTGCCATACAGATATTCCAAAGGCTATTATATATCAAAGTTATACAAAACATGAGGCTCTGGATATCATTGGCTATATAAACTGCCATGGCCCACAGAGGAGGAACAATAGTTATGAGGTGCTGGTGTGCAGCAATATGGCTTGGTACACACAACTAAACAGATTTTCAAAATTGATGGCTCATGTCAGCATTCTGCAATTGAGATGTATATTTTTCTTCCCCAATTTGACAAAAAGCACACTATCAAATTGTAGTTGGGCACCAAATGCCTAGCTGCAGTGCTTGTTCCAGGGTCACACAGAGGTACAGCAACATCACTAAACATATAAAATATGCTAATGAAGGATATCATAGTGCAGATGTTAGAAGGTTTGCAAATAACCATGATGTGCAACCAAAGTGGCAAGGCAATCTTTATTTTTCAATTGCCAGAGAACAAGTGGGGACTCCAAACACAGAGGGGTCCATGAGTTCCCAGCAATCAAACTATAGCCTTACTCCAACACCTACCAATAGAGCCTAAACGTCATGTAACATAGCATCATTTGTTGCCAGCATGTCACAATCATAGAATAAACATAAATCAGGAGGAATGAAACAGTCAAAAGCACAAAACTGTCACCATTATCCAATCATTAACTACATCAAGAAACCAGTTATAATACACTTAGCAATTAGATTGGTGGTTCTAGTACCTGCATAGGCCAACCAAGGTGAACATATCGTCTTCCAGGCCCCAGCAATTCTGGACCTGTATCTCACGGGCACCCTCACAGACCAAAAAGAGGGCATGGAGGGCGCGGCGGTCATTCAGGAGGCAGCGGTGCAGCTGCAGGCTCTCGAGCGTGAGGCAAGCCCCAAGATGTTCTGCCGGCCCGGGATCATCGTCAATCCGGCTGCATCCCTGCAAGCACAGCGTCTTGAGGTTCCCACAGAAAGCGAGCGCAGCAAGCCACCCGCCATCCATCCTGTGGTCGGCGATGGTGAGCTCCTCAAGCATCGCACAGCAGCGCCCCACAGCCGCGATGCCATCATAGCTCCCCTCGCAACCCACAAGCTCCAGCTTTACCAACCGCTTGCAGCCATGGGCGAGGATGGTGAGGCCGATGTCGGTGACACCACCGCCCTCGCCGGGGCCGTAAAGGGCAGGAGCCACAGCAACGATGCGGAGGATCTGGAGGTGCGCGAAGGCGGAGACCGGGCGGAGGGCGAGGTCGGTGCAGCGGTGGAGCTCGAGCTCCTGCAGCGTGGGGCATCCGCCGGCGATGGCCATGAGCCCGCCAGACTCGGCGGCGGCAGTGGCGGAGAGGCGGCGGAGGTTGGGGAAGCTGGCCGCGACGGCAGCGAGGCCCCGGTCGAGCGCGTCGTCGTCGAGGAACCGGCAGGCGCCGAGCGGCGGGTCAGCGCTGGTGTCTAGGGTTAGCGAGACCGCGGCGCAGGTGAGGAGCGGGGCGGCGGAGGCTGCGTGCTGCGCCCCGGCGGTGGGCGCGGCGATGGAGGCGGGGAAGAGGTCGAGGTCGGCCAGGTCCGGGAAGCGGTAGGGGAGGCGGTGCGCGACGAAGGCCCAGTCCCGCACGGCGAGGCGGCGGCGGAGGCGGCCCGCGAGGCGCGTCCAGCGCCTGCAGACCAGCGAGGCGGACCCCGTGAGGTGGGGCTCTGGGAGGCAGGCGAGCACGCGGAGGAGCAGCGCGTCCGGGAGCGCTAGGGTTTGGTCGGGCTCGGGCGGCGGCGCGGCCGCCATGGCGGGGCGCGCGCGGAGGCCGGGCGTGTTGTCCCCGCCAGCCACAGGTCGGGCCAGCCCAGCAACTGGCGCTTGCCGAGGCCGAGGTCGCCTAGGCAGCCGCCGCCCGCCTCAGGCATCTACCGCGCCCGGCTCGGCTGCAGCGGGTGGCGCGGGCCCGGCGCCGCGCGGCCGCATGGGCGTGCAGGCGCGGCGCGGGGCGGGCGCGGGGTCTCTGATTTGGGGAGTTGGGTTGTCGGGAGCAGACGGGGTGATTCCGGCGGAGCGCGGCGGGCGTTGGGGATCTGAGAGGATTCGAATGCGAGCCGCCGCCGGGGGGACTTGTTGGGGGGTTTTGAAATTGGCGTTGCCTTTGCCGCTTGGCTTGACGAACTCAGGCGCGCGGGGGCGCGGAGCGGGGGATAAGAGACGACCGCCGCGCCGAGTTCAGGGTTCGCCGCTTCAGAGAGTGGCGTTGGTTTGGCGGTGACCGGTGAGGAGCGTGTGGTGGTGGCCCGGTGGGGTGGATGGGGGCAAGGCAAAGCAAAACGTTTTGAAATGAAATCCTTGTCTCGGCGTGCAACGTGGCCTTTCGTTTCGTTTGTTCCGTTGCTCGGCACTTGGGGTCGGGGTGGGCGCTCGGCCGCTCGTGCACCCTCCGCAGCGGATTATTTCTCGGCGAAAGCTTCGTTTTTTCGCGGTACGAAATGGATTGCGTCCTTGTTTCTTCCGTTCAATTATCTGGCCTTCGCTTGCTGAGAGACCGTGAGATTAGCTGATGATTAGGTGTCTTCTTACTACCAAAAACAAGTCTACTTGCGGTACGACGAGGCATCGCCGAGCCTGTTGGGTGTGCTCCAGGCTCCAGCATTCGGTTGAGCTCTACTTCACCTTTTCTTGGAGTGTAGTACGCGTTAAGTGGTTATTCAACTTATGTTTTTTTTAAACGATGTTTCTCCTTTTTCGGATCAGTGAATTTCTTTTTGAGATTACTGCGGATCAATGAACTGGTCTCTTTTTTGGCGAATAGTTGGCTCAGCTCCTTCCTGCCACGTCTGCGGGGGGCTCCTATACCGGAGGGTAGATATTAGTTTGAAACTTCCAACCCATCTAAGATTGCTAGTTAGTAGTTTCCACTCATAATTATTAAATAAAAAATATTACAATATTTTTCTTTTCAGAAATATTACAATATTTTTCAAACAAAAAATTTTACCAACATTTTTTCACCAATGTTACCAACATTTTTTCATGAACATTTTTTAAAAATGTTGCTAACATTTTTAGTCTTGCCGACATTTTTTCATCAACATTTTTTAAAAATGTTGCCAACATTTTTTCAACATTTTCCTGAAATGTTACAATAATTTTTTTCAACATTCTTCTGTGGATCCGGCCACCACCAACTGTTGGTGGGGGGCCGATGGCAATGGGCGGCCGAGGCGCCTGTGGGAGGAGGGCGGCGCCACCGCCTCCCTCCCGGAGTGGCGATGCCCCTGCTCCCTCCCGTGAGGCAATACGGGGTCCATGGCGGCGGCGCTCCGGCCAGGGCGGCCAGGCGAGGCATCAAGGCGGAGGAGGAGCGCCGGCCCGGCGGTGCTGGTTAGGGGGGCGGGCGGCAGTCACGGGAGAGATGATGGTATAGGGTTTTGATGTATTAATGGTTATTATTTGTTGCACGAATCTCAAATAATGAAAGTTTTATCACCAAATTACCTTAGGAAGATATATTATAAGTTTTCCAGGGCACTTTGGGGGCTCCTATCTCACTTCCGGAAGTTGGATAAGGAATGAAACTATAAGCCCATTAGAGCCCATCAACTCCTTCTTCCTTCCACCTCCTTCTTCCTCCTGTCGCCTCCTTCTTCCCCGCGAGCCTCCGCCCCACGCCGCCTCCACCACCCGAGGCCTCCCCGCCCGCCCGCCGACCCACCACCGCCCGCCCTTCCTAATCCAAATCTTCTTCTTCTTCCCGAGCCCCGCCCGCCGCCACTCCACCATCGGCCCGGCCGGCTGGCCGCCCGTACAACACGCCATCACGGCCGACCCTCGCCTACGGCCGGTGCGCATCGCCGCCACCGAACCGCCCGGCCCTCGGCTCCCCCAACCTCCTCTAAGGTCGCCGGACATGAGGACCCGGACCCGAACCCGAACCCCGAAACCATAAACCTAAAGCGCCGCCGACCACCGCCGGCCGGCGGCGACGCGCCCCCGCCCACCTCCCACCCCTCCGGCGAGGTCACTGCGATGGCGGCCCGGAAGCGAGGTGGGGAAGAGAGAAGGTGTGCTAGGGTTAGAGTGGAATCCGATGACTGTGGTAGCTCGCGAAATCTTGACGTGGAAGATTCAACCCATTACTACCTTCCGGAAGACAGATAGGATTCCCGGCACTTGCTTGCCCACTCTTTATGCTGCTTCAGCCGCAGCCGCACGGCCCAGCTCAGGCTCGACACTTTTTTTCCCACTTCTCTAAGACTTTAACCCCCAATTAACAGGCCACAAAACGTAGGCTGGGCCTTTCGGCTCACAATGGCAACGGAAATTGCGGCCAGCAAGAGTTTTTTTTTTTTGAAAGGAAGGATTACAATGTATAGCAAAGAAAAGCGACAGAAGGCAAAAGAAGGGAAGTAAAGTATTACAAAGAAGAGATCCATGATTCCTTGATTCCATAGCAGGAAGAGAGTTTGGTTTATAACTCTTAAAAGCATCATCGAAAATTCGCTGATGAATTTCTCTCTGCACCCATCAACCGTGGGGTCAATCTCCAGTCATTTCTTATTGTCCAAATGCTCTAGCCCATAAGAATAATAATCTCCATAAAGAAAGAAACCCCCAAATCGTACCTCTTATTCAGTTGGAGTTTCGCGGACAACCAGCCCCGCTACGTCGCCCAGTTTTTGCGTCCATCTGATCGAGCGGATCGGGCGGCCAGCATGCTGCCAGACGCGCGTGGAAAGTTGCAAAGGAGCCCTCCGATTTTGTGTTAATTTGTTTAGGATCCAGAGCTACCCCTGCGCTACAGTAAAGATGAGCGATTTGCTTTCGAAAAACCCCCTGAGTTCCGAAATATTTGTCCACCAAGAAGACGAAATTCCAAAATCGTGTCATTTTGTAGAAAACCACCCGCCGTCGCTTTTGCAAATAGGTCCCCCACCGCCCCGCCGCCCCTGCGCGTTCTTATCCCGATCCCCTCTCTTTTCTTTCCCTGCCGCCCGCTCTCGCTTCCCCCGCCCACCCACGCCGCCGCCCACATCGAGATCTTTCTTCCCTGCCGCTCGCCCTCACCGTAGGCCGCTGTCAGGGTTTGTTACCGTCGGCAAGTAAATTTATAAGAACGCGTGTGCCGATCCGCACGGTAGCACAAGAGACACTCGAGGTTATACTGGTTCGGGCCTCCGGAGAGTAATACCCTACGTCTAGTCTGAGAGGAAGTGTTTTTTATGCTCGGGAGTTTGTAGTAGGGGGTACAAACAAGTCGGGAGAGGGTTTCGAGCCCAAGTCCCTGGAGTGTGAGTGGTTCTTGTAGCAGGAGTCTGCGTACGTGAGCGTGTGAGTGTTTGCGGTGTTTGTATGAGATGAGATGTCGATACTAAGTGCGCGCGTGGGGTGAAACGAACGTGTATGTGCCTCGTCTCTTCCCTTTTATAGTCGCAAGGGAGAGGCTCGTGGCTGCTTACATCGAGTATGTGAGCTGGTCTAAGGTATCCTTCTTTGCGTCGGGTTGTCAGGCCGCAGTAGCGGCGAAGAACTGCGTCCGTGGCGACGGTAGATTCCTCCCGAGTCGCGGCGCCCAAGCGGCCGTCCGGCCCCGCACCTTCTCCGAGTAGTTAGTCGTGCACATGAGGTGAGACGATCCCGATCCCGCTGGATCGTGGGCTTGTCTTTTCTGGGTACTGTGGAAACGGAGTAGCCTGCACCGCGACGATCGAGGGATAGGTGACGGCTTGCATCTGGCCGCTCGCGGCACGCTTCCCGTGCCATCCGTAGATACGACACGCACGCCGAGCGGCAGGAGGATCCGCCCTCGACATCGGATCGACTTGGTCGTGGTGAACCAACGCGGGAGGTTGGCACGCGGGCGCTACCGGTATCGGGGCACCGGGCATCGGGGCCCGTACCGCAGCCTTGACGCCAAGTTTTGAACTGGTCGGAGGCGGAAAAACTACTCATGCGAGTAGGTAATCTACGCCTCGTTTCCCGATGCTTAGGGCGAACGTATCGCGACGCTGCCCGCCGCCCTTACGCCGCTTGCGACGATGGACACCGTGGCCGCTCGCGTAGTGGTTTGACGAATCCGCCCCCGACACCGAATTGGTCGGCCCGCGACCGCGGCGTGGTGGACACGCGGGCGCGAGGTGTGCGCGGAGATCCCGGGATCTCGATCCGGTGGCCGCCGCACGCTTCCGCCTGCGCGACCGGCGACGGAAACTACTCGTGTGAACGAGTGGTCGTAGCCGCGAGGCGGAAACTACTCGTGCGAGCGAGTAGTTGGGAGTGGATGTGGAAACTTGTCGACGCCGCCACGCACTGGGAGAGGGTGCGGGCGGCCGCCGCCCGCCCGCCCATGGCGAAACAGTTGTACGGCTCACGCGTTTCGGGCAGCGTAATACTTGTTGTATTAGCTATCAAGCATGCCGTGACGTGGGTCCGTGCATCGCGCTTTTTAGGGGTCTTGTGGCCTCGGTCCATGGCCTCGCCAAGAGCCCCCGAGCCCCGGTGAGGAGTTTGAGACTCGCCTCCCGTGATCAATTGTCATGGAGACGAGGAGACTTGTTGTGTTTTCTCCGGTGAGGACGCCGCGAGACCCGCGTAGTAGTTTCGAGCCCGACAAGTCGAGACTTGTGCGTGAGGTTAAATCTTCGGACTCTTGGACAAGTCGGAAATTTGTGGCTTGCCGTGGTGCGTGTCGGGGTAATTCGGAGATCTCGCGTCGTCACGAGATTTTCGCCCCACTTCGTGACGTGGCGGCATGGTCGGGCGGCCGGCGAGGGGCACGCTTTGAGGGGCAACGCCGCGGATGGAGGACGTGGCCCGAGGCTGCTGGCATTAATCGCGGGGGAGTAATCATTTCCTTCATATATGCGTCACGCCAAAATTTCCTTCCGCCTTCCTTGTGCTCTCCGTCCGCCGCTTCTTGCCTTTGCTCCCATACTCACCGCGCGCAAGCTACAGAGCTCACCTCGCCTTCCCGCAAGCGGAACCACCACCGCCACCACGGCCGACATGTCGAACTGGTCTTCCTCGACGGTGACCTGGTCCAAGCTCGACCGCCTCGCCGCCGACGGCATGCTGCCGCCACTGACCGAAGCGGTAGAGTGGAGGGTGCCTGGGCCGGAGCGCAGCCCCCAGCCCCCAGTGGGGTATGTGGTCTCGTTCGCGCTGTTCCACGAGCGAGGCTTCTCCGTCCCGGCGGGGCGGTTCATCCGTGCCGTCCTCGAGGAGTACGGCTTGGAGCTCCACAACCTCAACCCGAATGGCGCCCAAAGATGGCGGCGAGGCCTTGTGCGAAGGGTACCTGGAACAGGGAGCCCATTGGGACCTGTTCCGCAGATTTCTACAAGTTTGTCTCGGAAGGACAACAACTCCGCGGTCAATCGCGCGCCGGCTCCGCGGAAGCGTGGAAGGATGGACGAGTACATCCCCACCTACCTGACCTCCTCCAACAGCGGGTGGCACCGAGATTGGTTATACCTCAAGAATGATCTCGATAATCCGTTGCCTGAGTTCACCAACCGCTAGTATGATCGGGCACCGGCGAAGTGGAGCTACGGACCGGAGAAGAAGGATCGCCCCGATTCGCCTCAACGCCTCACCGCCTCGAGATACTCCATCGACACGGGTGAACTTTATCACCTTGATTGGTGGTTACCATGCCCGGGATTGTCTCGCCCGCTCGCGCCTCGGGAGATGACGGACATCGGCTCCTTTGAGGTGACCGTGACCGCCCATCCCCTGCCCTCACTGGATGAGGTTCAGCGCCGGGTGACCAGTGCCACTGGGGTCACCCATCTGCTCGCCGCCCCTGGACATGTTGCCGATGCTTCCTTCCCCGATCACTGCGGGCCTGGTACGCCTTGTCCCGACTTCTTTTCGATCTGTCTTTTGTGATCGTGGGTGGTGATCGTCTTGTGTTTGCGCAGATGGGGTCGCGCTGCTCGACTCGTCCTCCGCGGAGGAGGACCGGACGCCACCCGAGAGATCGCTACGGCAGCGTGGGGAGCGCAAGAGGGCCCACCAGTAGAAAGAGATCGAGAAGCGGTCGAGGAACGACGGCCGCGCTGCGGCCGCAACGGGAGGCCGACATTTCCGACGACGAGGACCCCTCGTCGACGCCGCCGAACATGGACGAGGCTGAGTCCAAGTTCAAGTGGACCGACAACGAGACAGCACCGTCCCTCGCAGCCACGCAGCCGACGGCTCACGCGCCGCGCCGCTGCCGGCGGGCGCCACCCCTCCAGCCCCATGAACGAGCCATGCTTTCGGCGGGACCACCGCGAGAGGGGTAGGAGTTTCCACTGCCGGCGACCCGCCACGAGTCGAGGCGCACACCTCACGTCGCCACTCCTCACGCAGGAGGTCTCATTCGCCTCGGCCCATCCCGGGAGCCACGGGCGTGCCGACGGCCTCCTCCACCGCAGCCCTGTAGCGGGGCCGCCCCGACCCCCGGCGTTGCTCGTCGCTGCTGTGGCGGGTCGACTTCCCGACAACCGCCTGCCTCGCAGAGCAAGAGGGCGCTGCCGCCGCCCAACGATTGGCTCCATGCGGCCCCGTCACGTCGCAGAGAGGTGAGCTCCGAGTTGCAACCTTTCGGTTTTTGCTTTGTGTTCATAGCGAGTACGCCTTTTGCTTGTTGTAGTGACTTTCTTCCTGTTTCAGGGTGCCCGACCGCCGTACCATGAGGTGGCGTGTGTCAAGGCCTTGCGCCGCCCTGCTGTTGGTGGTCGATTTCCGTCAACCTAGCTATGAGTTTACCTTCAATGTTGGTATTAATTTAATATCCATACTAACGATCCTAACCCCCCTGATATATCAAGTTCGTGTATGCATGTGGTTTTTAGAGTTTATTGTTTACGTAGGAATTAAGGACTTAAAAGGATGATTCCGGATATCATTCATCGAGCACTTTGCAAGAGGATCGTGAAGCCCGGAACAAGTCAAGACACGACGTGAACATGACTCCAAATGACCCGAGGACCGAAGGACGAGAAGGCAATTCTCGGGACTTGAGCGAGAAAATGCGGGAGCTTCGCGACAAGTACCCTTATCTATTTCGTGGAGAAGATGACGCCAAGGGCCCACATGCAACTCAGAACTCCAAATAACACGAGAAGAATCCGAAAGCGGGATAACTGGGCCGAACGAGCCGCCGATCGAATCCGATCGGCCTGGCCCATTTTCGCCATTCGTCGCCCCCTTTGACCTAGACCCCCCTCGGGCTATTTATAGGTGCCATGCCAAGAACCACGGATCAATTCATTCGTCATTCGCGCCGAGGAGCAGAGAAGCTAGAGGGACACCATCTCAGAGGAGGGTCGAGCTAGTTGTCTAGGGCTACCCTAGCCGACGTGGGAACCTTGCAAGGAAGACCACGTCGGAGTTCGAGCTAGAATCAAGATCAAGGTAGGATCCCGGTTGGTGATCTTGTTCATGTATCATTCATGGTGAAGTTATTATATGAATCCGATTTCTAGCGATCAAAGTGTCTCTTCTACGAATTCGTTCTTCTTGGGTTTGCTTCTTTCAATCTATTCTCGAGATAGATTGCTCGGGGGTGTTCTTGTGCCGCGGTGGCTAGAGGTGCATACGGATCTACCAAGGATTGCGACATGCTCCTTGTGAGTGTGCTTGTAGGTTAACAATAAAACTGGACGTCAGGACAGATCACCGGATCGTGTGTAAGGCGGCACCACGGGGGATGGAGCGAGACCACAGTTTAAAGAGGCTTTTAATGAGATTCGTTTTCTATCTTCATCTCTTGTTCGAACTACAACAAAGGCACGATCTACCTTTCTAGATCGGTTATCTCTATGCTTTCTCTTGCTACCTCTTGAGTTTTATAGATTAGATGCATTTGATCTTCTCTCAAAGATTCAAGAGTTCTTTTCGCTTTAGTAGATTGATTCTTGTTTTACACCTGTTCCACGGATTCGATACCTTGGGTTCACACTTAAGGGAAGAAGGGTCCCATGGCTCATCGCTATGTAGTCGAAGTTTACAACGAGATTCAACCGTCAACAAGTCATCAAACCCCTTTTTCCGTGCTGCTTGGGAACAAGTAATCAAGATCCAATCTATTATCATGTTCAGTAATATTTTTCATTTTCTTTTTGATTTTTCTTTTGCATCTACAAAGATTTGATCATTCCATAAATAAAAAATCAATCTAATCTAATTTCTTTTTTAGTTCTTTTATATTTTGTGTATATTTTGTTTATTGCTAACCCTAAGGAGATGGATGGCCACCTCTCCAACAAACCAAAAATTTTGTGGATGATCCAAAAAACTTTACGAGGCAAAGGAGACGCGGCACAAGCTAAGAAGCTGGAATTTGTAATCCAAAAGCGGAAGAAGATCCGTGGATCGTCTGCAATCTCCACCTCAAAGTCCGAAAGCACCACTAAGTCCGAGAGGAGATCCGCAACAACCGCCACCAATGGGAGATCCACAACCGGAACGCAAGATCGGGGAGCTATGCATCCCGGAACTCCGTGATATACCCGTTCTCAACCTTGATGACATCGCAAGACCATTCGAGATCAAGACTTCAACCATCCGCATGGTGCAACACTCGCTGCAGTTCATCGGTAAAGAGGACCCTAACCTCCACATTCAAGCTTCGTCCGACTTTGTCAAACTTTCAAGATGGATGGGGTGACTCAAAATCAATTGAGGGCGAGGCTTTTCCCGTTCTCGCTACTTGGGAAAGCTTTGTAATGGTTCTATACTTTGCCGACGGACACGGTGCAAAATTGGGAAGAGTTGATGAAGGCTTTCATGAAGGAATACTATTCGCCGGGTAAGACTCAAAGCTTGCGTAATAAGATTGCTACTTTTGATCAATATCCTACGGAGACTATCGTGGAGAGCTTTTGAGCGCTTCAATGAGTACATCCGGCCGTGCCACATCACAAGTTCCCAAGGAAGACCTCATTCAAAAGTTCTATCAAGGGCTCAATATGGCATCGAGGACCGTAATTGATGCATCGTGGAGGATCTATCATTGAGCTTACTCCAACGGAAGCTTTCACTCTATTCAAGAAGGTTGCGACAATGATACATGGGCGTCGTCAGACGCTTACTCGGTTCAGCCCACGGGCAATGTCTAGGGTGTTTTGCGGTTGAAAAGGAGGATCTTCTCAAGGAAAAATTGACTCGCTCATGAGGAGGTTGGAGAAGATGGAAGTGGAAAAGAAAGAGGCTCAAGACCTAAAGGCCAAGCAAGATCCACATGTGAAGAGTGCAGAGTACGATCCATGTCCAAAAGATTGTCTAGAGGAAGCAAGGATGCTCGACTACATGAGGAAGGGTGATTTGCCAATTATCGCTACGGTCAAGGTAGATCTCAATTTAATGCAAGTTCATCTCTTCAAAATGTGGTGCCTCTTCGTATACAATTGAAGGATTTCATGGACGAGCAAGCTAAGATCAACAAGGACACCGTCACTAAGTTCAAGGCTATGGACAAGATATTGGAGAATATTGATGGCAAGGTGAGAGGTCGGAAGTTCCAACCAACAAGTGCTTAATATGATGAAGATGTTGGAGTCACAAGTGGGACAAGGGCGCCTTCCAGGCCAATGAAGGAAAGCTACCGGGGCAGCCCCAAGGGTCCGAGTTGGCAAAAGCTATTCAAACTCGCTCGGGAAAGGAGACCGTGGATCCCGAAAATTCAGCCGGAGCAAAGAAGCCTAAGCCAACCACCGAGACGGAAGGAAACATTAAGGAAAAGGTTGCTACTACTCCGGAGATAGTCACCGAAGAGCCAGAGTTTGAAGTGCCAAGCGATGACACGAAGATACCGCTAAAGCCACGCTACTCGAGGTAAAATTGATAATCACTTTGAAAAATTTGTGGAAGTGGTGCGGGTTAAGCATCAACATGCCGCTATTGGACGCCTTCAAGTTCCAACATACTCTCGCTACTTCAAAGACATACTTGCCAACAAGTATGAGATGGCGGCACTCGGGGGAGATCACATCAAGATGTCCGAGCAATGCAGTGCCGCTATTGCAAATCAAGGGCCGGCGAAGCAAAGAGACCCCGGATGTCCGACCATCCCATGTTCCATCGGCTCATTCAATTTCGAGAAGGCATTGTGCGATCTTGGGGCAAGTGCCATGCCAAAGGACATGTTTGAGAAGCTACACCTACCGGAGCTAGAGCCCACGGCTATGAGTTTGGAGTTGGGTGACAATTCTATTCGCTACCCCGCGGGGATCGCCGTGGACGTACCCGTGAAGGTTGGGGACTACATCATCCCCGTCGACTTCGTCGTGCTCGAGATGGGAGAAAGGGCGAAGCCGCCTCTCATCCTTGGGAGGCCATTCCTCAAGACCGTGGGGCAACCATCGGCGTCGGCAAGGGGAGATCGAAGTTTGACATTAATGGCGACGGAGTATCTACAAGTTTCGTCACGCCCGAGGTATGCAATATGATTAACGCCAAATATATTCCGCCTCATCATCGCATTGTCAAGGAAGAGCCAAAGGAGAAGGAAGCGAAGAAAAGGAATAAAGTCAAGATTGTCATCACAAGACAAAGGAACAAAGCCCGCCTGAAGACCAAAAGATGACAAGGCCAACTAATAAACTCACAAGAAGAAGATGGTGCTAAGTGGGTACCAAGATTGCAACACGCAAAGAGCGTTGATCCAAAGTGAAGGAGTAAAGAAGTCTAGCTATGGACTCTAAACAAAGCACTTGGCGGGAGGCAACCCGTTCGTCGAGTCAAGAATAAAGCTACCGGGAGGACAACCCGCTCAAGAATAAAGGCTACCGGGAGGGCAACCCTAAGATTTTTTCAAGTTTCAAGTAAGTCGGTCATAGAATTTGCTACGCAAGACTTGGTATAAACTCTTAAGTGGTTGAACATTTGTTAGAGACCTTAAATTTGCTCGGTTATTTTGTTTTGGATTTTTCTATCATAAACCAATGACATGAGCCATCCCATGATTTATTTGCCTCTTTTCGAGAAACTAGCACCAAAAATTCCAGCACCTATTAAAACTTCCCATCCTCCCCATGGTGGTAAGTTTGACTTGTTTTTCATGCTAAAAACACACGAGTAGAGCCCCGCGTTGTTCTTTAATAATTTTATATTTTTGACGCATGGTAGGACTCGCGTGAACATAGGAAAATCGATTTTTGGTTTAACTTTGCATAACATCTATCTCTAGAGTTAGATTTTTCCAAAGCCTCTTTTGATTTTATTCATTCAAAATCTCTCTCATGTTTAGCCAAAATTAGAAACCTAAACCCATCTACGGTCAAGCGGAGGAGCTCGTTATCAATTAATGAGAGTGAGCGATCCCGTGAACCAAAATCAATGTAGTAAAATTTTCGACTTACAAATGTTTTGATGCTTAAAAACTCCTCTAATAATATATTTGGACTCATGTTAGTTCTGAATTAAATTTGAATTTTGAAATTAGAGGAGTGATTAAGTGTCTAAACATGATCATGTGGGTATTTGAGGTTAATTAACACTTAAGGACCTAGGATGCTTCATGGGAAGGCATAAATCATTAAAGCATCCTAGGGACTTGTCATGACAAGCATGGGGGCAGCAAGCATCATGTTTTTGCAGGAATCAATGGAGGCACATGAAGCAAGGAGACATGGGAGACAAGAGTTGACACAAAGAAAAGGAGAAAGGAGATTAAGCTCATCATTCAAGGGAAGGAGTGGATGAGAACGTTTGGTGGTCTAACGTGGAGCACGAGGCTAGGAGGTCCCAATGCACTAAAGAGCATCCCAGGAAAAAGGAGAGCAATTGGGGAAGAGAGGCCCCAGGCCGATCGGACCAGGCCTCGGCCTGGCTCCCTTTTTAAGCCCCTGGTGCTCCCCTTCGGATGGTAAGTCCTCCACCCCGTTGCAAGTTCATAGCCCCAAGTTCATAGTCCAGAAGCTCCCAAACTCTCCAAAAAATTCGTCACCCAATCCTTAGTCCAAAATCTGAAAAATTCACCACAATTCTTGTTCTTCCATATACTTTCTTTGTGCAATTTTTCTTCCCAGAAGAAACCCCGGAGAGTTGTTTGAGTGTTCTTGCAGCAAGGAACCATGAGGAAGGCCATCAACTTCATTCTTGGGAAGAAATGATCATCATCATCATCAAGGCGCCGTCGTCGGGCTCTTTGCGGTGGCACTCGTTAGATGGTGAGATCCGGGCAGCCCGGGGTGTTAATCCTCGTGGTTTAGTTGTTCGGCGAGGGAATCTAAGGCTAAGAACTCGAGGGTTGCGACGAGCACACGGAACACGAGAGACACGGCATGAGTTTATCTTGGTTCGGGCCTCCGGAGAGTAAAACCCTACGTCCGATTGTTGGTGTAGATGCTTGAGGATTGCGTGATTGTTACAAAGTCGCCTTTATATTGGCCAATGGACAAGGTCGGTTCCTCAGACTCTGTGTCGGACACAACCAGGAGACCTAAATCTAGCCGACTACGACACTTGCCATATCCGATCCGCTTTGGCCGAAATCCACCGATGTCTTGTCTTGCACGCCAAGTCTTGAAGTCGCTCGATAAGGTCGTCTGGGAATCTTCGAAGGTCTTCAGAGGTCGTGGGTCGCCAACTAGGTCGGTTGGGCCGGCTGGTCGCGTCTTCCGGTAGGTCGGACCCACTTGTCGGGGGCCGTGAGCCTGGTCGGTGGGGACCCGCAGGTACCCATGTCTCACAAGCCCCGAGCGAGGTGTATGCGCGATCTTAGAAAGGTCATGACGGAGTCATGGAGCACTCGATGTCGAATAGCATGCACGTCGGTCAAAAAAAAAAAATCAGCTTGGCGTTATAGTCTTGCCGAACGAAGAGAGGTCGAGTGACGACCTATAGAAGCGGACTTCAATAGATCGAAACAACGATGAAAAATTCAGAGGCGTCAAGGACGCACTCAGAGTAGTATCCGAGCATCATGGTGGGCGGTGATGGCCTAGATGATGATCCAAAAAGTAAGAGAAGAGAAAGAAGGTAGGTCGAGTAATCACGTGATGAGAAACATGTTTCCTAACAGTGCGATGACGAGGGAAACTAAGAGGGCGTCAAGACGCACTCGTAGAGTAGTCCCAGCATTGAAGCGCATAAGATGGCTGGTTTGATGCTCATAAAGAGAAGAAAACCGAGTCATGATTTTGATCGAACGGCGTGTAGAGACACCTGATCTCTAGCATAGCTGCCGAGTCTCGCGGGCAGGCGACTCTCGTGAGGCCTTGTAGCGTGCCGACCTCGAAGAGGCCTCAAATCAACTATGCCCAGATCCGAGGATACCCAAAGAAGATTTTTGAAACGCACGTCGCATGAAGAAGTCATCTATGGTGGTCGAAACGGTTGACGAAGGAGCCAAAGGAAAATGTTGATCTTGAACATATGGAGTGTAGAGACATCCATATCCCACATAGTCAGAGAGTTTGGCGAGCCACCGAGGCATGCCGACCTCGTGAAGGTCTCAAATCAAAAGCGCCCAAGCACTGGAGATACTTGGCGGGGCCATTAGCGCGCACCACAAGGAGGCCTTCATTCCCGACGAAAATCACAGGTGTCCAGCAGTCGGTGGCTACAAGAGCACACCGACCTCAAGGTCACGCATCCGGGGCGCCCAACTAGGTTGGCAGAGCCGTAGTCATACCGAGGTATTGGAAGACCTAGGTATTAAGGCACGACCTCGTGGGAGGTCATTTTGGTGCCAGACGACCAACATAGTCACGACCATCCAATGGAGCCATGGCACTAAGGTATAATAAGCACACCGACCACGGGGCCCGGCGAAGATCGTAAATGTGACGAATCGTCTCCAGGCGCCAGACGGATCGGCGGAGCAGCAAGGCACGCCACCGGAAGGTCTTGATCGAACCTCGACCATTCTCGCTCAGAACAAATATAGGCGATTGAATAGGTCCGTTTACATGCGAGCCATAGCGGGTGCATCAGACGATAGCGAAGGTGCAAAAACGCCGAGTCGTAGAAGGAGTGCATATAATCGCCGCCGCCATTCGCATATAACGAGGCGTTGAGCCCTCTGACACATGGTCAGGCTTTGTCTTGTTCCGTAGACTGCAGGGTCACGGGTCAACAGTGGTCAGGAGATTTTCTTGCCACCGAAACGACAAACCGCCTAATCGAGGAGTATCAGAGCCATGTGATCGGCGGGCTGTGCATCATTGATGCGCTAGCGACAAAGACGCCGCGAGAGTAAAATCGTCGCCTTTGATCATGTGCATGTCTGCAGGCCCTCTCGACCACGTGGTGACAGTGTCATCACTTCGCCAGCTGCCGAGGCCCGGCTTTGGCTATAAATAGCACCGTGATGCTGAAGGAGGCAAGCACCAAGCATTGTTGAGCAAACTTTGGTTTTCAATTTTCAATACTCAAAATTTCCAAACACCGAATAGACCGGCGAAAAGAACAAATGCCCACCCTAACATCAACTATATGCAGCAAAGCGCCAACGCCGCTTCAATTTATCCAACATTCAAACCAAGTAGTACACACCAAGTTCCATAGTTAAGTACCACATACACGGTACATTTTCAATATACACCCTCCGTCCCTTTTGTTGGTCCGCCAAAAACAGTGATTCCCTCACACACGCTCCTGACGACTATCAATAAGGGACGGAGTAGTACATCAAACGGCCAACATATTGCAGCTGCAGCACTGAGCCCTCAGGGTACTTCATATGTCTCCATCACTTCAGGCTTTTCAACCTTTTGGGCGGTGGTTCCATCCCCAGCTTCTCAAAGCATCTTGATCAGTTTGATACACCTTTTCAGCCTCCTTCAACAGCGGATCGCAGGTGCTCTACGAAGACAGCCCTAAGTTCACCGCAAGACAACAGTTCGTTGTAGATCTTCAGGCAAATGGCGCCGTACATCTTGCCTTTATATTTATGTGCATCCTCCTTCAACTTTAATAGAACATCCTCTGAAAACATCTGAAAGAAACCACATCGAGCAGCACATTACTTGACCGAAGTTTTAACAAATGCAATGCCAGTAGCTGAGCAGACATTTACAGAATATTATGATTTAGTTACCTCTGCAGGATCACCAACTACGATTTTTTCTCCAGGGTAGCATACCATCTTCAGAGCTGTGGCAAGTTTCATCTTTCCCCAACCATGAGTGTTAATGCCCAACACAAACTTAAGGATTCTACCACCATCGCGCAAGGACTCAAAATGCACCTTGTCATTATGATCACAATCATACAAGAAGCATGCCAGACCAATGATACGGTCACTAACCTGGAAACAAAAGAGCAACTTCAGCAACAATACAAAGGAACAAAAGAAAAAATCTTCTGTGAAAAATACTGGACCACGGATTTTAGTCAGGGCACCAACGGTTCTAATTGCAGATTGATAGACTATCTGATAACGGAACAGTAAATGAGGGAGCAATAAAGCAGCATCTGTTAATGCTAGAGATATATGAGAAGGCAAGAGCAAGTTCACCATCTCTGGTTTGACGTCAACACCATAACGTTTCAGGAGCATTTCAAGTCCTTGACTCATCTGGAGGCGGTCCTCTTTACTCAGATGTGATTTTTCTTCAGGAACTAAACTGTGCATGAGGTTTTTTAGGCCCCACATCACTTCCATCACAGCATCATTATGCAGGCATGGTATTCCCTGGAGAAGGTAGTAGCAAAAAATGATACTCAAAACTGTTCAGAAACATAAATAAATAAAGGAGCTTCACTAACCAATTTATCTTCAATGATTGTTTTATATTCACTCTTTCCAACAGCTAGTTTGTACCCAGGGCAGCACCACTTCGTAAGCATCTCCGTAAGCTCATCGCTAACACCAGTTTCAGGGTTAATGGCGGAAGACTTGTCCTCAAAAAACCGAAATTCTTTCAGCCAAACCTGGTAAAAGAAAAAATAAACAATTACTTAGAATCATGTGATGAGGTCCTGCAGTTCCATATATTTTTTAGTAATCATGCCACGAATCAATGCAGTTTAATTCAGATTTATGTTAATGCTTAAGGTCATGATGTATATTGAAAATATGTCTATGTTTTATCAGGATCAACAACCACAGTTTACAAATTGCTGTCTAAACCGAACTAATTGATTCATCAGAAATAATGCACGTTACAAGAATTTGGGAAATATATTTTTTGTACGCATAAATACACATAGAAGCACCGTGCTACATTCTTTCCAGATAATCTCTATGAAAAAAATTCAGTTCAAAATATTTATTGGCGAAAAGTAATTCATAATGAGCCTATCTTCATATGCCTCTACTCAATGCAAAAGTAAGACATACTTCAACCGTTCAGCACCATAGCACCTGCTAATATGATCCTTGTGGAGAAGCAATGGCTGAATAAATAAAAATTCTTTCCGCCTTTAAAAAGAAGCTGATCCTGAGTTTGCCCCAATTAAAACTGTTCTTGGTTTAACCAAGTTTATAGAAAATAACAATAATATTTTAGATATCAGATTAGCATAATTAGATCCATTATGATATACTTTCATAGTTTACTTCTTTTGATGTGGTAGATGTTAATTAATACTCTTCACAACAAAAACTTGGTCAAACTTAGAACAATTTACTTCTGACAGACTTGGCAGAGGTAGTAAAAATGGCAATTATGAATGAACAAACCACATAAACAAACATCAATCAGAAGGAAAGAAGGGTACTAACACATTTTGCCCTGTACTTCCTGCCAAAGTCTACCCAGATATTCTGCAGGAGTAAGAGAAACAAGAAACATTTAAGTCAATGATGATACTGACAGGAGCAAGCACATCAGCAGCAAAGTTTGAAGAACCTAGCACCTCAATGGCACATCTGGCAGCAAGAGAACAACCCCATCAAAGGAGAAAATGGCGAAGCCAGAGGGCGTCTCAAACAACAGCTTGATAATACCATCATTCCCCAAACTGGCCGCTGCAAATACAGAGCGCGTAAGATTACATTAAAGAAACGTACATAGACTAATAGTCGCTGAGGACCTCATCTCCACCCAACCGGAAACCGCAACAAGCGTCACCGGTGGCGCGGCACCTCACCATCACACCCAACAACCCACAAAATCACAGATCCTGCGGCCTGTGGTGTCCAATCCTGATGAGCGCGCAAAATTGCCTCGCCAAATCTCACTTCCCCCATCGTATACGTGCAGTAGAGCAAGGTAAGCATGCGCTCTAGGGTTCCTTTAATCATTCCCATAGGCTAATCGAGAATCCTTTTGGCGTGGATAGGGTAGAGGGAGAAGACGGCGGCGGGATGATGACTCACCTAAACTGACGTGCGATGTCGGCGGCGGATGAGATCGCTTCGCCATCGAGATCGAGGTCGAGATTGCAAACTTTGCAAGAGCCTAAGAGGCGAGTTGCAGGTGCTGCGGGGACTGGCGCCGCGTCGCAAGAGGGAGCCGAGCACCCGAGCGACTCGCGCCGTCGCGCGTCCGCTTGCGAGGGGCTCGGTCCTCGGTGCCTCGGTCTCTCTCGATCGCATTTGCAGCTCTCGGAGTTAGGAGGTTTAGGGTTTGACGGAACATATCAGCTATTTATACAACACTATAAATGGGCCAGCCTGTTGGAGGAAATTTAGAGATATTAATCAAACAGTTCCGTGGCGCTATGGATATTATTTCCAAGAGTGACCATTGCAATGGTGCTGACCAAAACTAAGCAAATGTAGTGATTGGTGCTGACCAAAACTAAGCAAATGTAGTGATCTCTTCGCATGCACATGCAAGGGCACTTCCTTAAAAGAGTTGATGAGGTTGAGCTTCACAGGCACACAGGAGGATTGCTGTTTCTAGTTTGGATACTTAAATAGGATTTTTTTATGTTTTCTTCGCTTGCCAAAGGATGCCTTTCAAATCACAAAACACTTCTATCTCAAATGCCTACAAAAGACACTGCTGCTCCAAACAAATTGCAGCGAATCTAATGTTTATTGGACACATGAACTTTCCAAGATGGTGATGTTGTGCAATCTCAGAGTTTCCAAACACTCTTCGTTAGTCCTCCCCAATTTCGAACCAAAACAGTAAATCTAGTACCACCCCCTTGGTGGCTGCTGACTTTCCTCCGGCCGATGGAAAATTGGAACCGGGGATCCCGTTGCAGAGTGACGGTTAAAAAGGTCAAAGGGCCTGGGTCTCCGATTACTTTTGTCTTGTATTTTTGTCGCTTCCTAGTTCTTTCCATCACATATCAAATCCACCACAATAATTTAAGTTACATACTCTTCATACTCATAAAACAAGTCGCTTAGGACAACGATAGTCTTTAAATTATAACTTTGACTTCTTTTAAAGGGGTGTGTGTGTGTGTGAACATAAATGGGACAAATGGTCCTTATTTCAGGACATATAGGGCCTGAGACAGGGGATCCTCTCTCACCATTAATGTTTAATCTAGCGGCAGATGCTCTAGATCACATCGACAAAGCGAGAGAAAAAGGTCACATAAGGGTGTAGTGCTGCATCTTGTGTCGGGTGTAACTCACCTTCGGTATGCAGATGATGGTAATGGTAGACTGTGACAAGACTTCCATTACAAATCTGAAATTCCTTCTATATTGTTTTGAATGGATGTCGGGCTTAAAGATAAATTACCACAAAAGTGAAGTGGTGGTGTTTGGAGTGGACGAGAACACAGAAAACAACATAGCTAACATGCTGAACTGTACAAAAGGGGGGATGCCTATGAGATACCTTGGCTTTCCAATCAGTGACAGCTTAAAATGGAAGCCTTTGGGGATGATTGATAAGATGAGGAAAAAGCTACAGCCCTGGAAAGGAAAACATCTAACCTCTGGGGCGTCTTATCTTGACTAACACCTCTTTGAGCAGCATACCTATTTATATCATGAGCATGTTCCTGCTGCACGAAGGCGTTCATACGCAGATGGATACGGTGAGGTCCAGGTTTTTTTGGAGAGGGGGATACAGAAGTTCAAATATCACATGGTGACATGGGAAAATGTGTGCCTGCCAAAAGACTTTGGGGGTTTAGGGATCATTAATACTAGGCTCTTGAAAGAGGCGCTAATCCTAAAGTGGGCTTGGAGATTACAAAATTGAGAAAAGGGTGACATGTGTGGACAGCTACTCAAAGCAAAATATTTCCCAAACAAGCCCTTTGTCAGAAGTAAACTAACCAACGACTCTCAGTTTTGGGCGGGGGTGCAAAAAGTCAGATGGAAGCTGAAATGGGGGGCGATTAATCAGGTCAAGAGTGGTGGGCAAACACGTTTTTGGGAGGATGTGTGGCTAGGACAGGTCCCTCTGAAACTATCCTATCCCAAGATATATAACTTCAGTAGTGAAAAGAATATTTTGGTGAGTGAATGCTACGATCAAGGAGAATGGATCATAAATTTCAGAAGGCCCTTTGGTCCAGATGAGGTATCGCAATGGGGGATATGCTAGAGGAGCTGGGGAGGTAGAGATACAAGAAGGTTGTGACAAGACCTGCTGGAGTTTAGAAAAATCTGGCCAATACACAACAAAATCCATGTGTAGATTTTTAGCCCATCGAGGTGCGATCAATACTCATATCGAAGACTTTGAAAACTAAGCTGCCCCTAAAACTAAAAGTTTTCATGTGGCAAGTTTTCCAAGATAAATTGCAGACAGGACATGAACTCAAAAAAAAGAAACTGGAAGGGGGATGAGAAATGCTCCATATGTGGTGTGGATGAGACCAGAGACCATATACTCTTCTCTTGCCCAATTGAAATTTACTTGGATTTGTTTCAAAGAAGCCTTGGGGTGGGACAAGATTCACGAACTTTTTTGATGAAACAGGAGGGTGAAAAGCCCTACTGAATATATATATATATATATTATATATATATATATATATATATAAGAAAAGGAACCAAAACAACAGTCTGAAATCAGGAAACAAAGAAAGAAGAAAAGAAAATGAAACTAAGAGTTACAAGATGGAGTCTATCCATAAAGACATCATTGGTTTCCTAGCCTCCTTTGCTCTGAGAATAACCCAAGCAAACTCTTTCTTGAAACATTCTTTGACCGAATGTAGATTAGGCTGTTTATTCTTGAAAATGAAATCGTTTCTTTCCATCCAAATGCACCAGCTAAGCATAATGATAATATCCATGAAAAGTTGACTCCCAACTGTAGCCTGATGGATTCTAGGACTCAAGTGAGTACCCTGTGGCAAAATCAGATTGAAAATTCCCCAAGAGGCTTGAGCAAAAGGGCATTCCATAAAAAGATGTTCCAGGGTTTCCTCAGTTTGTAGGAGCAAAGCACACAGGTATAAGATGGCAGAGCCATGTTTTTCCTTCTGAGAATATTCCTGGTGCTTAGCCTGTCATGCATGAGAAGCCAGAAAAAACTTTGTGTTTTTTCTGTGTTGCAGATTTCAAAGCCACTTGAAAGAAGGGTGAACTTCATTGTGACCAATCAAATGAGTATAAGCTTTTGAGGCAGAAAACCAAGGTGAACCCCAAATGTATGACCAAATGTCTGGTCATCCCTATCAATCACAGTTTCAACCATGTTTGCTAGCTGTAAAACCTGGCCATAAGCTTCCTAGGAGATCGGCAGAACTGAGTTGAGGTCTAGAATGTTCTTTGCTTTGTTGACTGATAAGAATTGGTTTTTAGCAAAAGAGAAGAGTTCAGGCCAAGTTTGACAAGGAATAAGCCCTTCCCAAAGATCAAGCCAAAAGAAACAGGTGTCTCCTGTAACGAACCGGATTTCCGAGTATGGAAACCCGATCCTGCACCTCGAGATAGTCGAGGAGGCTATCACGTGCAAATCCCTGTCTCAGAAAGTAAAGAAAATCGTACAACAAAAGGTAGTATATGAAGGTCCACATAGTATTATTACAATAATTAAGCATCTGAGTACAGCATTACGACACATGCTGGGTACAAGTCCAACAGGACTAAATCAAACAGAGTAAACATCTACGCAGCGGCTCTCATGTAGCGAAGTAGACTCCATCTCCCAAAGTAAAGCTCGAGTGTAGGTCGGCCTCAGTCATCCCATCCGTCGTGCTCAAAGTCGTAGTCCGGCTCCTGGTCTGAAAACCCGTCGTCTACTCGATAAGCGAGTAGGTCATGTCAGCTTCCCAACAAAGAGCATAAGTAAAAGAGAATAAATCTAGTATGCATGGGTAATCCTATTTATGGTCAGAAGGTTATGCAAGCAGCGTAGCAACATCAAGGAATGCAGAAATGCCGAGAGGTCACCATCTCCGAGGAGATCCACACCTCCGAGGACAACGCCTCCGGGGTCACACCCCAAGCAAGGAAAGAACACCAAGCACTGGATCTCATCCAAGACACAGCAACCCACTCTCATCTGCGACGTGGGGTCGCCAACTCCTATCCCCACGTCTCAATGGCACGAAGCCGGACTCACACACACAGGGGAGAGGAAGCAGCACAAGAAGAGATTAGCCAGAGTAACAGAACCATGGGCTGTCCATACCAGTGGACACGAACTATAGCTATAGGTTTAACACTGGCAGAGGTTGTACAACTGGACCCAGAGTAGAGCGAATCGGATGCCTCCGATCCACTTCTCTACCTAACAGCCGGAGACCTAGCAGTGGACGGCACTCTCCTGCCTCTCCGAGCCTGACTCGTCCTGACTGGGGCGCAAAACTTGCCAGCAGGGCCTCGAAGCTGTGAAACCTTCCCCGGAGGAGCCGGGGCGACGTCTACTCGGGGGGTATAACCTGTCCCACTCACACGATCACACCGATCCGCCTACAGGCTGGATGCCATCCACATACTAGTTCTCGGACCGAACCCCACCCATAACAAGACGAACGGTTTGCATGAAAATAGCCCAAAGCTCATAGTTAAACTGTCGATCGGTCCTTAATTGCAAGAGTGAGCACTCACCACTCCCACCGATTCGACACGCCGCTAGGGGCGGGAGGCCAGTCGCATCTCCCCTAGGCAGGGCATTCATAAGTAACCAAAGTGGCAAAGTGGCGCTCCAGCATAACACGTCAAGGATACACACTCACCCAAAACACATGCTAGAATACCGAGAGATATCCCAATCTCGGTCCAAACTGAGATCCATCCATAACTAAGGGTAAAATATATGGATGAATAAAGCCGAGAACTAGCTAGGGGTCTGTAGCTAGTTCCAAAAGTAGGTATATCAAGGACAGGATTAAACAATTCCAAGGCATGGCTAACAATTGTCTATGCAATTTTAAAACATGCATAAATGGTAATTAAGCACTAGCAACTAAAGCATGCATAGGATCCATATGGTTGGGAGTGACATGACACCTGGCTGGGGTCCGAAGTCCTGGTCTGGGTTGTAGTCGGGGTCGTAAGCCTCCTCCGGATCGTAGCTCGTCATGCGGCGACGAGATATGAGACGCTAAATTACCGGCAATCAACTAAGTATAAATCCAAAGAAACCCAATTTTAAAAGATCCAAACTATCTACAATCACCACCGTCTCATTTTTAGAAAAATAATGAAACTGGTTTCATATTTTTCGGAGTTATAAATAATTAGTTATGAATTTTCAAAGGTTAAAGGATTTATAAATTAATTTTCAAATTTATTTATAAATCAGAAAAGGATTTTTATTTTGAAAATAGGCGATGACTTCAGCATGACATCATCGTGATGTCAGCATCACAGGTTAGTAGGCCTTAATGGGCCGAAAGTGTTAGTGGGCCGAAATAGGCCCAATGGACTCAGACCAGTGGGCCGTCCGAGCTAAGTCCATCAAAACACCCCGAACTAAATTCTGAGTTCAACAGATAAAAGAAAAGGGGTCCGGCCACATGGACTGTAATGGGCTACGGCCCATGAGGCCTCCTTAGTTTTCACAGAAGCGAAGTCCATCGCCGCCCCCTGATCACTGCTTTGGTGCAGCGGAGCCCCACGCCACGCGCGCGTGCATGGGCGCGCCCGGGCACGGCGGCGACGTCTCCGGCGCTCGAGTAAGTGGACCTCGGTGACCCTTAGGTGCACGTGGTTACCTTGGCGCAGCCACAGCTCTGGGGTGGAGCTCACGGCATCTTGCGCGAGGCACGACGCGCGTGGCAAAATCGTGAAAGGCAAAAGCGGAAGGGCACGCGCCGCCAGGCGCGTGTGACACGGCCAGCACTGGCGTGCTTGGGCACGCACGAGCAGGCGAGCATGCTAGAGGCTACAGCCGGCCGACGCGCCCTGGCGAGAGCGCGGCATGGCGCAACTCCGACAGCGCAAACACAGTAGCAGCATATCCTTAGCACGACATGGCTAGCACGTGGGTGTGCTTGCCAGGGCACATGCGCGTGCACAGGCAAGGCCTGGCCGCGACATGGCCGGCCGACGCGCGTGGGTCCTCGGCAAGCCAAGGTCGCGCTGTGGCGATCACGGCGCGGCCGCAACGCGAATCCCTACAGAAAAGCCTCGGCTCGAAGGCCGGTCACACGTGTGCAACATTGTGATGAAGGGAAGCGGCGAGGCACAGTGTGGCGTTGGGGTACACCATGGCGGCGACGCGCGGCATGGCACGGCTCGAAGGCCGGCGATCCATCACAGGCAAAATCAAGGCGAAGGGAAGGAGCAAGGACATGGAGAGGCTCACGTTGGGGCATAGGTGAAGGTGTAGCAGTGGAGCGGCACGTCGGTGAAGCGGCGTCAAGGTTCACGACGGCACGGTGGTGGCTCTGCTCCGGTACAGGTCTCCTCGCGGTCGGCCTTCTCCTCTGCTCGTCCAGCTCCGGCTTTGCTTGCTTCGGTTCTGGTGAGACGGAGCGGCGGTGGTGCACGCCTCCTCTTCTTCCTTCTCCCCCTTCTCCTCCTCTTCCCCCTTCTCCCCTCACACGACGGCGGAACAGAGGATGGGGAAAATATCCCCCAAATGGTGTTGGGGCCAAATGGGACTTGGCTGCTGGGGTTTTGAGTGCGCGCGGGTCAAGGGAACTGGGGAACAGCGTGGGGCATGGCTGTCCCCGCTTGCCTTGGCGGCGAAGGCGTGATGCGGCACGGCTACGGCCGGCAGTGCGCGGGTTGATCTGGGGCAAAGAAGTGAATAAGCGAAGGGGAGAGCGCGTGGGTCCCGCCTTGGCGTGCGTGCCAGCTTCTCGGCGTGCGTGCCAGCGAGGCGGGGCAGCGCGGCCTGGCGTGAAGGCGTGTGGAGCGGCGCGGCGAGCTGGTGCGGCGGGGCCTGGTCAAGACGGGCATGGGGGAAGATGACCAGTGCCCCGGTCGGCCCCACCTGTCATGGAGACAAGAGCGGCGGAGGGTAGCGTGGGCTCGCTTGGGCCGCGTTGGTGAGATGGGCTGGAGCGAGATGTGACGGTCGAGAGCAGGCTGAGAGACGGAGGGGCACATGTAGACTTCACTAGAGTTAGCAGGCCCATGTTAGTTTGATAGGTTTTGAATTTAGTTTTGAATATAGTTTAAACTTTATGTTTGAATTTGAATTTATTCAAATTCAATACACACTCAAATAAATCCAAATAAAATCCAGAAAATCCAACTCACATATTTAAACCATAATTTGAATTTATATTTTTATATTTATGGTTTATTTATATAGAACTTAGGTGAGAGGCTAGAAAGGGGTTTAAATTATGTGAACACTTCATCAAACAATAAAAGTTTAAATTTTCACACATTTTCATACTTCTAAATTTCTGGGATGTTACATCTCCTATGCCCACTGAGACAGAAGCAATGCCCTTGAAAAGATGCAAAAGCCTCAGATTGTCTCTCCACCAGAAAGAGCCTTTCATTGTGTGATTAGGTAGTTTCCCCGAAGGATAGTACTTCTCCCAAACTAGATGCACCCATGGAATATCATGCTTGTTGAAAAACTTGTGCAGATTCTTGAGTAACAGAGCATCATTGTGTGTTTGTAGTCTAATAACATCCAGTCCACCCTCTGTTTTGGGCAAACAAACCAACTCCCAAGCAGCCTTTGGAGGTGATTTGGAATTGAGATCTACCCCTCTCCATAAATAGTGCTTTCTAAATTTGTCAATCTGTGCATGCAGTTTGAAAGTGCAAAGATAAAAGGTTGGCGAAGAGGACAAAATTGCATTAGTCATTTGGAGACGGCCAGCCAGAAAGAAAAGTTGAGGTGCTAATTAGCCTCCTTTCACATCTTGAAACCAGAGGCAAGAATTCTTCCACTGTTGGTTTTGACAGACCTAGGGGTAAACCCAAATAAGTGAAAGGAAGGGTTCCAATGGAGCAGCCAAAGGTTTGGGCCAAGAGAGACATTCTGTCAGAATCAATATTAATGGGTATCATCAAAGACTCTGAGTAGTTGACCTTCAAGCCTGTGGAGATGGAGAAAGTATGTAGCAGGCTTTTTAGAAAAAACAATTGTTTGACACAGCCTTCCATTACAATGAGTGTGTCATCTGCATTTTGGATCACCGAAATCTGAATCAAGCTACAACTAAATAGGAAGCTTCAGTAAGTTCAGCTATTTTGCATTATTTAAAAGTGACTGCAGAAGATCAGCAGCAAGGACAAAAAGAAGTGGAGAGAGAGGATCCCCTTGTCTAACTCCTCTTTTGCAGTGAAAGGTTTTTCCTAGTACCCCATTCAGTAGGATTGCTGAAGTCCCTGATGAAAAGATGTTATGCATCCAACTCAGCCAAGTGTCATTAAATCCCTTGTGTTTCATGATCTGAAGCATGGCCTTGTGCTCAATCTTCTCAAAAGCTTTTTCAAAATCTAGCTTGAGGATGATGATTTCTTTTCTAGACTTGTGGCAAAGATGAAGGTATTCAAAAGACCAAGCCAAGCAATCTTGGATTGTTCTATCCTTAATGAAACCATATTGATTTTTATGAACCAAGTCTATAATTACACTTTGTAACCTATTTGCCAGAAGTTTGGTGATAATCTTCATTGAGGTGTTAAGGAAAGAGATGGGTCTGAAATCAGACACTTTCCTAGGGCCATCCACTTTGGGCAAAAGAGTGATGTAAGACCCATTAATACTTTGAAGATAGAGTTCCCCCAACTGGAATGCCTCACAGAGCTCATAGAAGTCTTTCTTTATAATTGGCCAGCATCTCTTGACAAAATCAGTATTAAATCCATCTGGACCTGGTGATTTATCATGAGGTAGATTCTTAATCACCTCATCTATCTCAGCATGAGTGAAAGGTTCAGTTAGGCAGCCTAAATCTGTTGAGGCTTGCAAAAGTTGCTCAAGGTCAAAATGCATAGTTAAGTCATTTGAGGTTCCCAACCTGTCTTTATAAGAAAACCATAAGAGATCAGCCTTTAAAGAATGATCAAAAAATTCCAAACCATTATCATCCACCAGAGAGGTTATGTGATTTCTTCTATGCTTAATGGTTGCATTAGCATGGAAAAATTTGGTGCCTTCATCCCCAAACTTTACCCATTTGATAGTGCCTCTTTGCTTCCAGTAGATTTGTTGTTGTCTGAGCAAAAGCATCAGCTTCTCTCTTAAAAGGGCTCTAAAGTTCCATTCTATGACAGAAAGATCTCTAAATTCTTCGAGGACATCCATAAATGAGAGGATGAGTTTGACATTGGTTATATTTGCTTTGAGGCTGGAGAGGTGAGCTTGCCAAGCTTTGAGTACCCTTCTTAGGTTTTTAAAACGAGCAGATAGTTGTTTTGCTTTGTCAGTTTGAGAGACTGGAATGGACCAGCCATGGGAAACAACATCCAAAAAATGTTCATGTTCCATCCAATAATTCTCAAAGTGAAATAATTTCCCTTTTGGAATATGAGTGCTGATAGAGATCACACAAGGTACATGGTCAGAGGGTTCCATTACCAATGAAGAAACATAAGTTGTTGGATAAGACAGGGTCCAAGCCACTGAAGTGAAAAACCTATCTAAACACTCCAAAAGAGGTGGATCTTGCTTATTAGACCAAGTGTACTTTCTACCATGTGAGGACAATTCTACCAAGCCAAGAGAGCTAATGGCTGCATTAAATAGAAACATATCTTGAATGTCCCCCAGGTTTGTTCCTGTTGTCTGGGCTTCTGATTAGATTGAAATCTCCCACATTAACCAATCCATGTCGTGGGCATTTGGATGTTTTTGAACCGGTGATGAAGTTCCTCTTACCCTCAGGAGTGCAGGGACCACAAACATTAGTTAAGACCCAAGATTCATTGTTATGCTTGGAGACAAGTTCCACTAAGAGAGCAAAGTCATTCATAAATGCCAGTGTTCCAGAAAAGAGAAGAGAACTCCAAATGGTAATGACTCCTCGATGCACCCATGATGGCGTAAACTTAAAACTATCAAATTTTGGTGGGCAAAACTTCTTGATATAGTTCAGATCAAACATTTCCCTCTTTGTTTCATGAATACAAATTATATCACATTGACTTTCAATAATCCTATCCCTGAGAGCATCCCACTTCACCTGTGAATTAATTCCTCTTATGTTCCAACACAACACTTTCCATAGTTTAGATGCTTGATTGTTATTCATTTGGGACCAAAGAAATAAGAACCAAAAAGCACAACATGGATAACATGTGTGAAATCATCACTGGGATAGCCAAATTCAAGAGAAATCCACAAAGAAGTACCAGCATAAGAGATTCTTAATATTACAAGCCAAGATAGATAAATAGAACTGTAGTAACAGTTTTTTCCAAAATAGAAGTCCTGCCACACAGAAGCTGCATGCTCACTTCTTGGGCTTTTTCTTGGAGGGCTTTGTAGCATCATCATTGGACTGATCCTTGTTATGAGGCTTCTTGGGCTGTCTCTTCCCACCAGGGGCTGCAACCTTGGATTTCTTGGACAGAGCTTCAGTTGAAAGCTTCTCAGCATCAATCTTGTAGAAAGAGGCCCCCAGATTTCTTATAATGGAGGGAGAAATCGTAGGTGGATCCATAGCACAACCTAAGCAATTTTTATTAGGACATGAGGAACCTTTAAAGCCCTTTAACTGTTCTTTCTTGCGAGTACTACGACAGCTAAATGGGCTTAGAGCTTGTTCACTCACTTTGTTTTGGGCTGCTAAATCCAACAACTGTTGAGGCCAAGGCCCAGGTGAAGCTGCAACCTTCTCTTTTATTTTTTCTAGTGGGGTGACAGGCGGTCTTGAGAAAGTGTGTCCTCGGGAGCCTGATTTGAATCAAAAGATGAAATAGCTGCAGCAGGAGCATGAGAATCACAGAGCTTACTGTGATCACTCAATGGAGCAGGAGGCGGGCGAGAATCTTGAATCCTGCCGGTTTGGAAACAATTCCAGGCCTGTGATTGTAACATGTTTTTTGCCCACTCAAAATTGCCTGGATTTAAGAGCAGAGGTGTGAAGAAATCTGCCCATACTTTGGGCACTTGAACTGAAGTAGCACGAGGGCCAGGAGCTAAGAAGCAAGCCCCAGACGTCGCATCGAGTTTTGCTTGAAGAACTCAGAGTGCAAATTTTGCTGCAGTCTCTCAATAAAAACAGGATCACCCTGATCCACTGACAGGTTGACAAAACCAAGATGCATAGCATCATGATCAGCAGTCGGGTCGCATGTGCATTTGCCAAAGGCTCGCAGCCTCCACTTCATCAGAATCGATCTTCCTCTTGAATCTCATCAGAATCGTTGTAAAGGATGGCCATCTTCCATGGGAATAAATACCTCAACATTTGCATTCAAATCGCGTAAAAGGATTACGCACGACATTGGGAATAGGATCAACATTGTGTCCTTGAGTCACCGCTATAATGACATCTTCATCTAGCAACTCTTCCATCATTGGTTCATCCTCCTGAACTGCTTGATTGTCCACTACCCCAGGGTCATTGAGCAAGGTTTCACCAGGTTCATTCAGATCAAAGTCAGCTTCCTGCTGAGCATTCAAACCTGACTGGTCATTTTGCACTGGCTGCTCATTCTCAGAGTGGGTCTTGTGGCCACATGCTCGATTGCCAAGATTAGTAGGCTGATTTTCTGGTCCTCCACATTTTGGCCATTATCAGCAACAGGACCCACCACAGGTTGACCATAATCAAAAAAATCAAACAATTCAGGCTGCAGCTCATCAGGTCCTGGGGGTTCAAATTCATCTGCAGCATTCACCCCAAGCATTCTTGTGTGAATGATTTCAGTCTGAATAGTCCAAGAATCACCTTCAAAGCCTGGACCTTCAGTACTGACAATGAACCAGGGAATGTCTTCAAGATTAACCACTCTAGCCTTAACTAGCACTCTTGCAATGTTATTATGATCCTCCTCCCACGCAATAACTTGACCATGATCACCCAAGATTTTGCGAATGTGGGCATCAAACTAGAAATCAATATTTGAGCCTAACAGCATCAACCAGACCTCATGGTTAAGATTCACTGCACGATGAATTCTGCCCCTATCATGCTCTGTAAAAGTAATAAAAACATCCCCGAAAGCATGTGGACTGTTCTGAACTAGCTGGTCTCGATCATGAAAGGTATTGAAACGAACAGAAGCTTGACCTAGCGGCACCTGTTGGATTGATCTAAAACCCACTCTAGCTCGATCACCCGTAAATTCCTCCTTAGCTTTGCTCTGCTATTAGCTGGCTTTAGTGTTTCGTGGCACTTTGTTTGCATTTTGTAACCTGGAGGCTGTTGCTATGTGCGCCTCGTGTAAGCTGGTAACCCCAGCGAGGTCTAGCTATGTGTGAACATGTACTCTCATATGCTTTCAATAAAAAGCAGGGTGAACCCTTTTCTCAAAAACTTTGACTTCTTTTTTTATAAAAATATTTATTAAAAACTGACATATGTATACTTTGATGAAAGTATTTTGCAAGACAAATCTATATATATATGTAGTTTTCACATTTTCAAACTCAACAACTTAAAAGTTGTTCATGATTTATGTTCCCAATGTTTGACTGAAATCTTGTCTAAAATAACTTATTTTATGGGTATGGAGGGAGTACACATTTTAACTTTAATTTTTAGTATCTAAGATTTTATATAGGTTTTTTTCGAAAGATTTTATATAGGTTGATAGTGAACTCAGATTTGGTTTCCACAATTTCTATTAACCTCGAAATTCATTTGTACTCCCTCCGTTTCATAATACTTGTCGTTTTGACTTTTCTAGATACAATCCTTTTGCTATGCACCAATATATATAATTATGTCTAGATACATAAAAAAAAGAATGTATCTAGAAAAGACAAAATGACAAGTATTATGAAATAGAAGGAATAATTTTTAAATAGAACATTGTTCTATATATCATCTCCTGTGCACTGCCGAATGACATCGACTCACATCTACATGCTCTTATATTATGGGTCCATTTGGCACGGCTCGTGGCGCTCTGGAGCTGTTTTATGAGAGTCATGCCAAAGGAGCGTCAAAAACAGCTCCCCAGGAGAAGCTCCCGTAATATGCGCTCTCTAGAGCGTTTCCCGACCCAGGGTGCCTAAATTGCAGCTCCCCCGGCTCCGTCCGCAGGCCTCCCAAACTGCCCTCCAACTACGTGGCAATAACAACAAAATGCAATTCGCCCATCATTGACTCCACCGCCGGCATCCAGCGCATCAAGCCCAGACGCCCTCGTCGCCGACCGCGACGCCGTCTGCGTCCTCGGCGGCGAGGCTGACCTCGGCGACGCGGCCATCCTCAGCGCAGCAGGCGACGATGGCCTCGAACTTGTACCCGCCCAGCACGACGGTGAAGCGCACCCCGGAGAGAAGCGCTCGGAGATGGTGGCCGTCAGTGGGGAGACGGAGCGCAAGATGGTGGCCGACAGTGGGGAGATGGAGCGCAAGAGGCGTCCGCGCCATGGGGCGGCGACGCAACATGGGCTCGGCGCTGTGCATGGGCCGACAACGGCAACAGCGGTGGTGGGGAGATGCTCCGGGCACATCCCCGCGTAAAGATGGCAATGGGCACCAAATATCTGCGTACCCGTGGATACCAAACCCGGTAGGTGCGGATGAGGATCTAGGTTTGTGCCCGCGGGCGCGGGCACGACCCTAAACCCGCGGATACTCTGCTAACGGATTTAAAAAATACTATCCGCGCCTGCAAATCCGCTAAACCCGTTAAGGCTAGCGACATGTGGACCCTAGTAGTTAGAAGTATATATCTACATGTGTTGTGCAAGACTTTATTAGCACAATAACTTTGGTCTGTAATTTGTTGCATTTGCATACTTGGCCACTTTTTATCTCTCAATTATTTTATGTTGAAATGTGTGTTGAATTTCTGCTGGAACTCCTTGCATGTTTTGATTTTGCGGGCACACGGACATGTCCGCGGGTATCCGCTATCCGTGGATTGCGCGGGTGTGGCTATGTGCCCGTTGGATAGAGGGTGGAGTGCGGACACGGGTTCTAGCATGAGGCCGCGGTTTATGTAGGCGATCCGACGGATACTACCCGTTGCCATCTCTATCCCGCGGCATCTCGGCCACGGCGGGGACGACGAGTATACGACAGCGGCTGGGGAGCTGGAGGCCGGGAGGAGCCGGAGGTGGAGGATCGAGGTGGAGCCTGTGGTTGAGGATAAAGTTGGTGAGAGGAAAGGAGGAAAAAAGAAAGAATAAGAAGGGGAGTGGAAATGAAAAATAATAGAGAATAAAAAAGAAATAGAAAAAAGATATTATAGACATTTCACTCTCTTATCCACCTTACAGTCAGGAGAAACTGTTTTGCCAAACATTTTTCTAAAACAGTTTCGGTTCCACCACAGAATCCGCTCCATCAAGACACAGGAGCTCGCCAAACGTGTACCCTATATCTTTACATGCAACAAAATTAAATCAACATCGATTATATAGGCATCCACATGTTCTTTTTCAACTTAATCAGTCATGACATAGTGCTAGCTTCTAATTTAACCAGAAAATTCTGAAAAATTGATGATCATCGTGATAGAACAAGTATGTTAAATTTGCAAACCAATGAGTATTAGCAACATTTAAAAAAACTTCACTAACACGTAAATTATCTGTGGTTTTTTTCCCACATGTCATCTCGGTGACCCATCCGCACCAACCTTTCAAGTTCTTGTTCTCAAATGAACAATTTGAAAGATGATGTACCTAAATACACACCTATCAAGTTGTTATTCTTAAATAAACAATTTGAGAAATGATTTTCCTTAAGCGCACTCATCCGCTAAATTTATGTACTAATAACGCATTTAACTCTCGTACAAAGATGCTTTCATAACAATCTTTTCAATTTTAAAATAACGCGGTAGGTGGATCCACCGGCCTTCCTCCATACTCCACTCCAATCAACGACCTGACGATGCAAGCAGGCAACCAAGGAATTTGCCTAAGGTGAATTTTTTAACAGAAGTGAAATTATTAACTTTAAATGTGAAACTAGTACCTTCTTTTATGATTTTATTGGTACAAACGATATATAATGTAATATGAGATAGGTCAAAATCTAATTTGAAGACCGTACCGAGTCAAATCGTCTATTTTCAAAATTAATGAGTATATCTCTACAGATATTTTTAGTACAAAATATTTTATTAATTAGATATGGCAGTCAAAGTATTTATTCAAAGAGCATTGTTGTTTAATTGTAACAGATATTCTGTTTCTTTATGCGTTCAAGGGATTTGTTGACCGAACAAATCTGTAAGCATTAGTACTGCAACCCGACAAGTACTTTGTCTCTACCGTGTACCTGCTGCCACGTTCCTGCAGGCTACAAATAGACACGGCTCGTGCACACTTGGTAGCACACAGTACTGCAGACACCACTGCGCTGCACCACCCCTTGTCCTCCTTCATTCTGGTCACCCATCCGATCCAACTCTTGTCCTCCGCCATGGTCGTCGTCATGGCTTCCGAGATCCAGCTGGTCCGGTTTCGTTTCATAGCCTTTGTGTTCGTGGCTCTCGCCTGCCTCCTCCGTCCCGCGGCGCCCGTTGAGCTCTCCGGCTGGTCGAACAACGGTGGCGCGACGTGGTACGGCCCACCTCACGGAGCTGGGAGCGACGGTAAGTGTCGAACTGTCGATGCACGGAGACACATGAAGTGTATGCGTAGCGTCCTCCGATCCATAGCAAATTAAACGTACACGTACGTACGTGAATGTCACTTTTGTGTGTGTGTGTAGGTGGCGCGTGCGGGTACCAGAACGCCGTGGAGCAGCCGCCGTTCTCCTCCATGATCGCCGCCGGCGGCCTGTCCATCTTCCAGTACGGCAAGGGCTGCGGCTCCTGCTTTCAGGTACGGTACTGTTCGTGCAAACCAAAAACCATGACACGACCGTATCTTCAAAATCACTCGTATTATTATCGCACTCAATGAATGACGCCGCCGCCGCCGTTGGGGTTGACAATAAATTTCTGTGTCTCCAGGTGAAATGCACCGATCACGCGGCGTGCTCCGGCCGCCCGGTGACCGTGGTCCTCACGGACGAGTGCCCCGACGGCGCGTGCCAGCAGGAGCCCGCGCACTTCGACATGAGCGGCACGGCGTTCGGCGCCATGGCCAAGCCCGGCCAGGCCGACCTCCTCCGCAACGCCGGCCGCCTCAGGGTCCAGTACACTCGGTAACCTATCGCCCGCACGTTTTTTTTTCTAGTTGATCAGACAGTGCACCTGACATGTAATCGAGACGTTTTTTTGTGCGTGCAGGGTGCCTTGCAACTGGCACGGGATGGACGTCGCGTTCAAGGTGGACGCCGGCTCGAACCCGTACTACCTGGCGGTGCTGATCGAGTACGAGTCCGGGGACGGCGACCTGCGATCCGTGGAGCTCATGCAGAGCGGCGCGGCGTGGGCGCCGATGCAGCAGTCGTGGGGCGCGGTGAGGAGGTACAACTCGGGCGCCGCCCTGCGGGCGCCCTTCTCCATCCGCATCACCTCCGACTCCGGCAGGACGCTCGTCGCTGACAAGGTCATCCCGGCCGGTTGGAACCCCGGCCGCACGTACCGCTCCATCGTCAACTTCAGCTTCTCATGAAAAATGCTCGGAGATATGTGTTATGCGCCGCGCGCCCGCCCGGATCAAAAGCGTGGTGTTAGCTTGGTTTTATGTTTCGAACTGTGCGATGCGTAATCGCCTAAGGGTAGCGTCATAGCATGCTGTATACATGTGCAAATCCGCACAATTATTTCTGAGGAATGGTGTATCCGTCTCAAGAGCTATGAATAAAAACATAGTATTTGGAATCTACTCCGTATAAGATAGTATTTATATACACTTCCTCTAATACTCATGTAAGACATCGATCAGTCTCTAAGGCCAATCTTAGTGGCAGTGTCATGGGCACACTTACCAAGTCCGTCACATCAGTTTTTCAACATGATGACCTTGTCACTCTCAATGCACAGGTCATGGCACAGTTTCATAGATAGAATGTAGCATTAAATCTTGCATGTGTTGTGATCAAATGCAGGATCATGGGCTCTCAGTGGAGGGTCGTGAGCATTGATACACTGTATCGACGAGGTCATCACCATGACCTTAAGATCTTCTATTCCTTCATTTATTTGATGTCATATCATCAAAAACACATATATGGCAGTCCATTAAATATCGATGACCCTGCCACTAAGACTGGTCTAATAAAAAGTTTGACCGGTAATGTCTACAAAAATACTCCTTCCTTCTGAAATAAGTTTCAAGTATTCAGAATTTATTCTCCAAATATAAGGTATTGTAAGCGTATTTTTTTAAGAAAAAAGGATTCGCCACTGCTTTTTCTAGAAAGTATATAATGTTTTGAGCACAGACTTACACGGAAGGAACAAAAGAGAGCAGGCACGAGCTCGACCCACTATTAGAGCATCTGAGTTTGCTGAATTTTACTTAGCAAATTTGGTGTTTTACCAATATCTAAAAAGATATGTTAAGTAAAAAAAGAGTTCATCTCAACAGTTTGGCATAATTCACTTGTTAAATCTAGATTTAACTTACATCAGAATCTGAGAGAAACAAAATATGTTTCTACCCTTCCACCTCTTAAAACTTAAATAAGGAACCCTGATAAAAAAACAAAATTATTTTTATATCCTTCCACCTTTTCTGTTACGGAAGGATACGCCGTGCATAGTTGCGCGCATATATGCACGCGGTGAGGGGAGGGATGCCAAGTTGCTATTGGTGCCAAGTTGTTTTGTCAAACTGTTAGAGGTTAATTTTTCATGTTTTGTCAAAATTAGATGGATGCCAAATTAAGATAGCAAACTGTTGGAGTTGCGCTTACATTGTAAACGTATTTGGACATCTAGCTAACTTTTCTCTTTCCCAAATTTAATGGCATGCAAACAGAAGTTCCTACATGTCTACACGAAGATGGAAATGAGTTCAAACTTCTAGCCCACCAAAATTATTCTAAATTAGTTGTTGTTATTGTTTTTGACCGGAGTCGGCAGAGGAAACCTGCACCTATTTTTTATATATTTTTATTCTAGTCCCGTTTAATTCGCTCATACGGAGAGTCGAACCTGGAGCTGTTAGGTGTTACTTAGGTGCTCTAACCACTAGGCTAGAGGCCCTCCCAGCCCTCACACCAGTATATTAAAAAAAAGAAAAATGTTACAACATTTTTAAAAAAATTAGACCAACATTTTTCATTAAAAAAGTTGGACAACATTTTTGAAAAAGATTTGGACCAACATTTCTTTAGAGTAAATGTTGGATCAATATTATTCAAAACAGTCGCACCAACATTTTTATGAAAGTGTCTATCAATATTTTGACAACATTTTGTTAAAAAATTAAACATTTTTTCTCTTCTCTTCCACCTCCGGCGGTAGCGCCACACCGACCGGAGGTGTGTGAGGCCGGCGAGCCCGTAACAACGCGAGGCTATGACGGCTAGGAAGAGCAGCAAGCGCGAGGGCCTGGCAGGGCCGGCCGGGGAGGCGGCGGCGGGGCAGGTCCCAGGATGGCTGGCATCGTGCGGGGTAGCTGTGGCCGCGGCGCTTCGACAGCCGGGACGGAGGCGGCACGGGGCACGAGATGAGAAAGGATGCGATAAGGAGATGAGATTAGGGTTTCGGTGTGGTGATCTGATGAACGAGGATGTTTGCACGAATTTTAAACATCGAAAGCCTATTACTTTACTTTCAAAAAGAAAGCCTATTACTGACTTTCGAAAGATGGATAGATAGGAATTCCGATGCAAACACACTTTCTTTTCATGCAAGCACTAGATGATGTTTTATGAGGGAGTGCGTCAGGAAATGGCCTTGGCCCACGTAAAAGTAGCCCGGACTTTTCCTTTTTTTCAGAGTCAGCACGAAATAGAGGTCCATGTTGTAACTCAAAAAAGAAAAATAGAGGTTTCTTTATGACGGCACGAAATATGTTGCCGGCCGGCGCGCGACAAATCGTGTCAGCTAAACGAGCGGTGCAAAATTACAGGAAGCCACGAGAACGACGCCAGGGACGTCGCTACCACTTGCGGCTCCGCCGTGCCAGACTCGTGCAAAGCCCGCGGGCCTGCGAGATTGTGCGCGGCAGCCGGCAGGTCACCTGACCTGATTACCTGAAAGCCCAGCAGCGCACGTGCCGCGAGCACGAAATCCGCCCCGCGAGGAGCTCAGCTGACCCCGGCCGCGGAACGGAACCGCGCGGATCGAGGAGAGGGGGAGGATCATCGGCAAAGCGGCCCGGAATCACGCTCGCTTGCGGCGGCGGCGGCTCTGACGGGCGAGAGGACTGCGCGCCCGGTCGATTCGAGGGAGGGATTCACGGCGATGGCCGCTGGGAGAGTTGAAATTTTTTCATCTAGACGGCGACACCGATGGCGCTTGGTTGATCGGGATTTGCGGGGTTGAAATGGGCGTGGAGCCGTCTCGGGGTGGGCAAGACGACTAGCCCGTACTAGGTCGTCTCTCCAACCGAAATAACGGGAACTGCCGTCCCGTCCTCTTGACCAAGTGCTCCGGCTGTCTTGAGCGGGTCTGTGTTGCTCGTCCGTCGCCGGCTATCAGCTTGACCGCCCGGCTGATCAATCGATCGTCCCGGCCAACCGATTTGTTTCGACGCGGCTGAGGTAGTGTTTAGTTTCTAAAAAATTTCTAAAATTTTCGCATTGTAGACCGTGCTATTTCTCAAAAAACATGTTTTCCAGTGCAAAAATTTTACCACTTTTACCAAAATTTTCACCAACTAAACATTACTTATCGATCCAAAACCCCCATAGATGATGCGGGCTAGGCTTAGAGCTAGTCGTTTAGGTTGTGGTTGTGTAAGATGTGAGTAGTTCATGTTAGAGTTTTTTATTTCGGGTTGTGTTCAGCTGGTTGCCAACTTGTGTCCATCTGGAGTCCATTTCATTTGGGTTGTAACCGAACACTATACCAATTCTTCTTCTGCTTAATACAATGATACGCTCTGCGCGTATTCGAGAAAAAAAAATGGCGCGGTAGCTAGGCATTGTTCCTAGGATCCGTCGTGCCGTGCATGTCACCACACTCCAACGGAGGAGTAAACGAGCCACCGCCGACCGTGGTAGAATCCCCAAAGGGGATTGCGTTTTCCCACCATGAATAATTTCAGATGGATTTCAGGATTTGACCCTGCGAATCTGCGTGCAGTAGTACTCCACCGCAACCCGACAATCGTTGAATTAAATCACTGGGCGATCAATCTCTGCCGTGAACCTGCCACCTACCGATCGGCCGGCGGGCTATAAATAGACGCCGACGGGCGCACTCGATCGGCAGCACACACCACTGCACCAGATCGACGCGCGCAGGTAGCAGCAGCACACACTCCACTCTGCTTGTCGTCCTGGGGTTCATGGCGTCCCATAATGTCCGGTTCCTCATGGTCTTCGCCGCCCTCGCCTGCCTCCTCCGTCCCGGCGCGCCCGTCGAGCTCCACCGCAAGCTCTCCGGCTGGTCCGACGACGCCGGCGCGACGTGGTACGGCTCACCCAACGGCGCTGGCAGCGACGGTACGTGTGTACGTCGTAGATGCATGAAAAAAACTCTGATATTGCTTTTGCGTGTAAACACAAATAACATAATGCCTGGCTTTCTCGTCGTCCGTGATTTGTGTGCAGGCGGCGCGTGCGGGTACCAGAACGCCGTCGACCTCCCGCCGTTCTCGTCCATGATCGCCGCCGGCAGCCCGTCCATCTTCCAGGGCGGCAAGGGCTGCGGCTCCTGCTACCAGGTTCGTGCATTCTCGTTCGTTTCGTCCATACACACAGTCTCGTCGTCGTAGAATCTTTCAGTTTCAAGTAACTCACCGTTTCATCAAAAGAGAATAAAAAAAATACGCCGCTGGTAATTTATTGTACTACTCGGTTAATGACGTACGACACCGCCGCCGTTGGGGTTGGGGCAATAATTTCCGCATGCAGGTGAGATGCTCCGGGCACGCGGCGTGCTCCGGCACCCCGGTCACCGTGGTCCTCACGGACGAGTGCCCCGACGGCGTGTGCCAAGAGGAGCCCGTACACTTCGACATGAGCGGCACGGCGTTCGGCGCCATGGCGAAGCCCGGCCAGGCCGACCAGCTCCGCAGCGCCGGCCGCCTCAAGATCCAGTACACCAGGTATACTTGTGCTTGTGTCACATACATGCATCCGTGCATGCAGTAGGAATCGCTTTCGGTGCATTCCGTTGGATTATTACACCTTGTGGCTTCACGCACGTAGTACCAAGGCAACACAGCGTGACCGTGACGCATGAGTGCTGCATGCACGTACAAAACATTCTTGTGTAGCCTAGCCCTAGCCGGCTAGTAGCCTCCCCTTAGAGAGCGTCTTGTCGTTTTGTGCCGTCCATGACCGCGCCGCGCGCGCTGCTGCGTCGCGTCTGCATTGCAGGGTGCCGTGCAACTGGAAGGGGATGGAGATCACGTTCAAGGTGGACACCGGCTCGAACCCGAACTACCTGGCGGTGCTGATCGAGTACGAGTCCGGGGACGGCGACCTGCGGTCCGTCGAGCTCATGCAGAGCGGCGGCGCGGCGTGGGCGCCGATGCAGCAGTCGTGGGGCGCGGTGTGGCGCTACAACTCGGGCTCCGCCCTGCAGGCGCCCTTCTCCATCCGCATCACCTCCGGCTCCGGCAGGTCGGTCGTCGCCGACAACGTGATCCCCGCTGGCTGGAACCCCGGCGGCACGTACCGCTCCGTCGTGAACTTCAACTACTGACGCGCTCAATGACTGGCATGTAGATGCGCGCGCGCGCGCCCGCCGGCCGGCCGGCGTGGCGCTGTTAGCTTGGTTTATGATTCAGGCTGTGCGTGCGTGCAGAGTGGGCGTACAACGCCACAGTGTGTAGTGTTGCGTGCGTGACATGGTGCAACTCCGCGCCGTTGTGTTAACGTGTTATCGTGTGCATCGCCGGAATGGCGGTGTGTTCGTGACAAGTTGGGTAAATTGAAATAATAAGAATGTTGGAAGTGAAGTTTGGTAGCAGATTGTTCATGTCTTGGTTTGGCTTTCCTTTCCTGGCGGCGTGCAGTGCGCAAGCCAAGCTCTTGTTCAGGGGGAAGAAGACTCCGCGGGAGTCGTAGCACATCCCGTTGTCCGAGCCCGTTGGATATACCAAGCGCCGCCCACGCCATCCTTATTAACAGAAGCGGCGGAAACAACAGTAGCGTTCGCGTCACGCTCTCGTGCATGCGGTAGGTGTCGCGACGAGCCGTACGTCGGCCCGTCACAGGGCGGCGCGTGAACAAGGCAGGAACGGAACGTGGCGCCGCGGCGACTGCAGGGCTAACATGCCGAGCAACACGCGTGTGCCCCAAGGCGGCACCGGGTGGCTTCTGCATGCGCCATGGCCGACGCCGCGTCGCCACGGCCATCCTCATGCCGTGTCACGCGGGCGCCGGGGCGGCACGACGAGAACACCGCACACGGCGGCTTACCTACCGCTAGGCCAAATCATCCGGCATCCCACTCGGGCGGGACGCCTGCGGGCCGTGCCGCAACAGCTGCGTGCTAGGTGGGCCGGGCCGCCCTGTAGCCCGCCAAGCAAAAAAAATTTAAAATTGATGACAATTGAAGCATAAAATACATATAATATGCTCACATTTTTAGAATTTTGATAGTTTTAATAAACATATAAGAGTTAAATGCGTTGTTAGTACATGAACTTGTCGAGTAGGTGCGCTTAGGTACACCATGTCTCAAATTGCTCATTTAAAACAACTTGACAAGTGGGTGCGAATAGATCATCGGATGGCACGTAGGCAAAAAAAAAATCCACGTAGACAGCTCACATGTTAGCCAACACTTTTTCACAAAAGTCCTAATTCTACCATTTATTCGAGAATAGACGACGAGTTCTGCGGCCTTATCCCCTTCGCAAGCTGACTAGTGACCAGTACTCATTTCTTCTTCCTTAGACTGCAACGAGCAAACCACGTCTGGCCAAGATTCACGCCACTTCCCTTAAACAGAATAAACTTCCTGCTACACAAACCTTAAATTATACAAGCTAGTTACCTTGTTGATACTTGTCAGTACGTGACGAGGGCCTGGATTAGGGCCCCTTAAGTGGTAAGATAATCACTTTCGAGATGGAGTCCTCTGACACCATTGACGATGTCAAGGCTAAGATCCAGGACAGGGAGGGATGCAGATCTTCGTCAAGACCCTCACTGACAAGACTTCCCCACCTCCGAGTACCTTCCGCCTCGTCTCCGAGTACTCTCCGCCTCGGACGAGTACTCTCCGCCAGACGATCGCGCCCGCCTCGCACGAGTACGCTCCGCCTCGTACGAGTACTCCGCCCGCCTCCGACTACTTGTTCGCACGAGTAGTCTCCGTCTCCGACTAGGACGGGGCCCACACGTGGAGGTCGGAGCGCGGATCAGGGGCCCCACACGAACGTGGCGCCGCCCCAGCTCTCAGGCTTCCCCGCAACGACATGCGTGGCGCTAGTTTTCCACACCATGCAAAGACCACAGCTGGCGGGACGCGAGGGCGGCCTCCTCTGACAGGAGCCGTAATGCTGCACAGTACACCCTCACGGCCTCCAACACGCATTCCCATCCAACACTAGCTGCACGCCACCCCGTCAGAACAGGCACTCAATTGCCATCTACGGGTGGCACCTACCAGCACTTAGGCCGTAACGTGGCGGGCCTAAGCAACACTCAAGAGGACTGAGTCATCAAGTGAGCTACTCGGAGGAGGCGCCAAGTACCCGGGAAGTACAGTGTCACTAGCACACGCTGCGCCTCCGCACCACCACACAGCGCCCTTCAATGCCTTCTAACGGACGTCGACGTCCAAAAGGACCCCTCATTACCATAGTACTGTAGCTCTTTTTTGTTTTCCCTCTTTGCCCCTCGCTCTTGCATCTATAAAAGGGGGAGGAGTGCAACCGTTTGAGGGGCTGACCGATCACCAAGTTTGTAACCCCTACTACAGACATCCCTGGTAGGGATGAAAATGGTCGAAAAAGGTCGAACACAAATCATAAATGTAGAAAACAATGAACGGAACGGATTTTTCTACATTTATGAAAGTAAACTATTACAAAATAATGAAGAATGACATTAAAATTAATTGAATCGACAACTTTTCATAATTCGTAAAACGGGAACAAAATCATAATGTAGAAAACGGTCGGAATGGAATCGGATAGAAACCGTCTGCTTTCAACCCTAATCCTCGCATAGGAACACGAGTACTTAATCGGACATAGGGTATTACCGGAGGTCCCGAACCAAGATAAAACCCTGCCTCCCCGTGCCATCCATCCGACCCGACACACGACACGTTACAAATCATCCGCATTAGAGAACCCCGGCTTGGCGCGCTGTAGGGGCACATCGTGTGTCTCGCCGAACCACACTAGCGATCCGGATGGAGGGCCGCGAGTTTCACCGACCCCGCGCCACCATGCTCATCGGCCTCGGCTTCGCCTACACCGGCCGGGCGGAGTCCTGCCGTGGAGGACCTTCTCTCGACCAAGGCCCCACCGCCTCGACGGCGGTGGCATACAGCCGCCGTCCGTGGCTTCACGGACGAATCGATCATTACCATGTTGGGGCCTAACCCGACACAGGAGCGTTTTAGGCTCGCCGCCTTCTACCTCACCGACCTCACCTTCCGTGCCGGGTCTCGAGCCTGACTGGGTGAGTTCATGGAGCAGACACCGCCATGTACCCCAAGGGCAGCAAGGCCTCCTGACGACCCGAACGGGCCTACGTGGACACGCCGAGGGCATCGACGTCACCCCGGCACCGCGGGTCGCGGCGGGGCCACCGATGCCTCCGCCGGACTTCACATGTGAGTGCAACGTCCTCGAGGCCCACACCGCCACCAGCTCAACGGATGGCGAGGAGAACCCTCGTCACCGCAACGGGACGCCCAAGACGGGCGCCTCGACGAGATCGCTGAGGCTGCCGCCACCGACGAAGAGCTGGCAAACCTCCACCAAGCACTTGGAGTGGAGGACGAGCCACGTGAGCCCCAGCAAGACCAGCGGTGCGAACAACACCGCGAGGTGAGGCGGAATAGCCGGGCCACAAGCTCGCCAGATGACACACGTGATGTGAACCGCGATCAACGAAGACGCCATTGCCGACGGGCGGCGACACCGCCACTCTTCAGCGCTGCTGCACGTAATCTCACGGCTGCAGCCATGCTTCTACAAGGCTGCCCCGAACCGGCCACTCCCGAGGAGAAGAGGGTTCGTCAGCAACTCAAGACCCTCCTCGAGACGGGCGACAAAGCAGTCCGAGAGTTCCGTCACGCCAGCCGCGATGCGCGAGCAGCCATCCGCGGCGACGCCAAGACCCGCTCCGCCGAGGCACCGGGACACGAAGGAAGCGGCTAACCATCGGTCAAGACACGTCTGGGACCCCACCGCGACGCCCGAGACACGCTCAAAGCCCGCCGTCGAGCTGCCGACGACGATGACTACGAGTACGGCTACGACAGCAACGACGACGGCCGCGACCGCCGTGATGAGCACCGCTCACGCCGGCGATCCAGCCAGAGGCGTGGCGGGTGCTACGACAGCGAGGAGGACCGCGACCGCAGTTGGTCACCGATCCGGCGACTCGCGCCGATCGAAGGTGTAAGACGCACGGTTCCCCTCGCGTTCTCGGCCCACAATTCCCAAGTAGGACGGGGAGACCAACCCTAGCGTGTGGTTGGAGGACTACAGGTCGCGTGCCATGCGGGGGGAGCGACGGATGATCTCTTCATCATCAAGAACTTACTCCACCTCGCCGACCGACTGCTCGAACACCTGCCCCGAGGCAGGATCAACAGCTAGGCGGACCTACGGGACACCTTCATTGGCAACTTCCAAGGCATGTATGCCCATCCCAAGCGTGAGCCGCGAATCGCAAGCAAAGAATCGGGTGAGAGCCTCGCGACTACATCGACGCTTCTCAAGCGCCGCACCGAGCTCCCCACCGCGATCCGACAACGACGCCATATCGCGCTCCAACGGCACCACCGCATCACCTCATCCATCGGCTAGGGCGGACCCCGAGGACTACTCGGGAGCTCTCGACATCGCGACCAACCACGCCGACGGGAGGAGGGCAACTCGTCCTTCTCCGCAAGGGAAAGCAAGTCGTGGACCCGGGTGAAGGACCTTCCTCACGCACCAAGAAGAAGAAGAAGAACGACAAGCACAGCCGTGATGACCGTACCGTCGCAGCAGTCGAGCGCAAGGCCACTCGGCCTAAGAACAACCAGAACGGTCCTCCGAAGGACCATTTCGAGAAGCTTCTGGAGGCGCCATGCACCCACCAAGAGACGCCAAGCACGCTACCAAGGACCGCCGCTTGATGAAGAATTACGCCAACAAAGACGCTCCAAGGCGGCAGATCCACCGAAGAAGAACGCGCCCCTCCACGATGACGACGACAATGAGGTGGAGGTTGTGTTCCCCCGTGAGGATGGCGCCGTGCACATGATCTTCGGTGGGGCACCGGCACTGTAACGACCCGGATTTTCAAAAGAGGAAACCCGTCATTCTGAACTCGTGATAGTCCCTGGATCAGACGCTATCACGCATAGACATCCATTACATATCACAAACCATACAACGAAATAAAGCATCGTAGTAATAATATTATTACCGCCGTCTCTGAATAAAGAGTACATCATTCCACACCTCAAGTGAATAACATGAATAAGAGCCTACGCAGCGGTAGCTAGTTCCCAGAAGGTGTCTCCATCTTTATTCTTCACTCCCACAGGCATCCTTGAGCGAAGCGACGCGCCCCTCAATCGTACCATCCATTGGTGTTGTTGTGAAGTCGACTCGCCACTGCAAGCTCAGGGGCTATCCCCAAGGATCGGGATAGGTCCACATCACCAACCGTATGCAAGCTTTAAGTGGCCTACTTCTAAAGGTAAAGAAAGGAACAAGGTAGAGGCTGGGTTTCCTAAGCAGCAGCAGCATTATAAATAGAGTAACATCTCCAAATTCCCACCATTTCCCATATCACTCAACCACAAACGGTTACACCTGGTCACTCAGATCACCGTCACCAGCACCTATCTCCAACTAGGGTCGGTGCGAGAACTCCCACTCCTCGCCCCTCAATGGTTGCACCCGGATCTGCGAGGTAGAGGGAGCAATTCCCCTCTCCCCGAGTACAACCACGGCTCACCATACACTCACATCCTATAGGGGGGAGGTAGAAATCCCAAAACGTAAGAGTCAGAGTAAACAACAGGCATGTCCATAACCGAGGACGCGGCTATACGTATAGATCTAAACTTTGCAGAGCGTGTACACCAGTACCCAACTCGGAATAGCACCCGGACGGTGTACGACCGACCGAGCCTACCCAACCGAACGAACACCTAGGAGTTACGATTCCATCCTGCATCCGGGTCTCGATGTGGTCCCTCGCAAAGGACAACCCTGTAATGTGAACATGCCCCCGTGTGGCCACACGGGGAGCACCCAAAAGGGAAGGGACTTCACCCTATACCCTCTCACTGATACCCTCTATCCTGCTAGCAGGTATGGTATCGCACTTGCTAGGGTCGAAACGGTCCTATCCCCACTCTTGGCGAGGTGGTGTGTACAAAAGTCCCGTGTAACAAAGCGACCCACTCGGTTTCAGACCGGGGCGAGCTCCTATCCTCCACATCATCACAAAAACCCCAACACCTGTGCTCCTAAAATAGTGTACCCGCCATAGGTACCAAATGGGAATCGCCCGAGAAGACTGTAACATCCTCGAAATTTGAATGCTTTCTCTTATGTGAATTTTCGCAAAAATTTAAAACTTTTTGTTTGAACTTGTGTGCTACCAAATTTTATCCCAAATTGCTAGCTCTCATCTCAAATTCCATATAAAATAAAACAATATAAAAATTAATTTCAAATTATGGTATAATTGTGATTTGGATTTTCTTGGATTTTATTTGAGTTCAATTAGGTGGTGTTTGAATTTGAAGATGATTCAAATTCAAACTTATATTCAAACTATAAACCAGAAGCCTAACCCGCCCCTCTCACGACTCAACCGCACACCAGCTCACTTCACCTTGCCAAGGCCTCAAGGCCAACCGCCACTCCTCATGCCAAGACGAGCCGCACGCACCCACGCACTGCTCTCCCCACACCGGCCCGCCGCAAATCGAGTCAAGCCGTCGCCTCATGGACTCCGCCACCGCCGATGCCCAAATCACAAGAACGAGCCCCGCCTGAGAAGCCACGCTGCGAGAAGAAGCGGGCCATCCGCCTAACAAGTCACTACCCACGCTGCCTCGCCACCCTCGACTCCACGCTGAGCCTTGCGAGGCTGGGAGCGAACGCGCCGCCACACCCGCCGAGCATCTCCCTCGTGGCCATGAGCCACGCTCACGACGCTGACGCCCACCGGAAGCCACCGAGATCGCGCTGCACCTCGCAAGCCGGACTGCCCGCCGCCTCACAACGCATCGCGCCCCCGCCCGCGCCTCGAGCCCCGAGCACCTGTGCCGCCTCGCTGCCGCCTCGCCGCTTCCGCACGCCATCTCCTCGCGTGAGCCGAACACCGCCGCCTCGCCTTCATGATGTTGAATCGCCATGCGCCGTTGCTTGTGCTCGTGACGGCCGAGCCTCGCTTTCGCTCGCCGCCTCATCGCTGTCATGCCGGCCGCGCCCGCCTGCCACAAGCCGCACGGCCGGCATCTGCGCCGTCGCCGCTACTTGCCGATGCGCCCGAGCTCCGCCACTCTGCCTTGCGCCTTGTTCGCTCGCCGCCGCCTCGCACTGCGCCTGCCGCCGGCCGACACTTTTGTCTCACCGCGCGCCGCCTGCCGGCTCGCCACAGACGCCTCTTGCTCGCGCTTTTCTCTCGCCGCCATGCCGCATACCGCATCGCAGCTGCCGCATCAGCTGCGCCACCGTGCTACGAGGTCAAGCTCGCCTCGCTGCCGCGCCTCCGCCTCACTCACCGGCATCCATCAGGCACCAGATGCCGCCTGCACCGTGCTGCACGCGGCCGCCTTCCGCGCCGTGACGCCCTTCCTCCGCCAGTGTGCACCGCGCAGCCGCCGTAGCTAAACCTGCCGCCGCAAGCCTTGCCGGCCGACCCTTTAGGCGCCGAACACCGGGCGCCAAGGCCTTCATTTTCGTGCATCCTGAGTGGTGCCTCACGAAGTCCTGCAAAGTCACCACCACACCGCCGCCGCCGATCCGTGCCCTCCAATCCTTTCTCAGCCCACCACGAGACCATGCCTCAGCCGTAGAAGATCCACCCTCGGGATCCTGGTGGCCCACCTAAGCTGCCACCACCTCACCCTATGGTGGCTTAGAGTGGCTACGGCATCACATGGAAACTGTTAGCACCACACCGGCTATGAGCTAACCTAAAGCCGCCAAGAGCTAACCTATAGTTAACATATAGTTAACCCTATTGTAAATGCAGGAATTATTTTCAAAAATACTTTTTAACCTTTTTAAATTCTTCAAAAATACTTTTAATCTTTAAAATTTCATAACTAATTATCTGGAGCTCCGAAAATTATGAAACCAATTGCGTTGGTTTCATAATTCCGAGACGCTCGCTGCTACCCTATCCTTATCCGCTCTTGCCCTTGAACCGAACCTCTTTTTCCTGCGTACTTGGAGAAGGATTCGTGGCTGATGCCCGCCACTGCGCTATTGTGGGTCTGTGACGCTAGAGCTCCGCAACTAGCCACTGGCTTGCCACGGACAGGGATAACTTCCCCAAGATGCGTTCGCACTACTTTCCTTGCTTGCACCACTTCCACCGCCCTGTGCCGCAACCCGCATACCCGCTCTCTCTTTGCCTTGCATCGAGAGTAGCACGCGACGTACCCGCTGTTAGTAACCCTGGAAGGTCGGCAGGTGATGGATGGGCGCGTGCTTGAGTAGAGGCCTCTGTTTCAAAGCACGGCAACCCCGTGTTGCAACCTAGATACTACACCATGGATATCGTCGTATTGCTAGCACTTGCTCCACCGTGCTCCCGAGCACGCCTTACTACGTCACCATCCTTCTATCGACCACGAGTCGATCCTTTCCTTCTCTCGGTGCTGCCACCGCACACCTTGTTCTAATAATGCCTTGCCTAACTCGTTTCGCCTCACTTCTCTCTCTTCATCCTCTGAGTTTCCGTTTCATCGCACCTATCTGTTGCACTAATACCTTGCAGGCGCAATCACCAAGGCCCTTAGTCTTTGATCGGCAACCCAGCCTTGAACTAACCCTTCTCTCTGGTTTGTTTTCTAGTATACAAAGCTAGTAGCTTAAAACTATTTTAATATAAAACTAATTACTTTGATTTCCTTAAATTAAACTAGTGCTGCTTGTAGCTAGTCTGGATTTATTTGGTTCTTTAATGCTTCTCTTTGGAGTTTATTTGCAAATAGATCCTCGTTATTTATTTATATTTCCGAATCTAGGATTTCCCGGAGTCGAGGAGACAAGCCAGAAGATCAAGTACGATTACGGGAACTACGACAACTACTTACACGCAGGTGTTCACGCCCGACCTTCTTTGAATGCCCATTAGGCATGGCTATTAGAACTGCTAGTGCTTTATTTACTGCATAGTGATGGATATGATGAACCCGTGCATAGCCTCTCTTACATACTTGTCCTTGATTTACCTACTACTACTACTTTACTTATGCGTGATGATACGCTGAGCTTGCTATGCATGTGTTGGGATTATTGTGGTAGTTTCTTGGCGTGTGGGGAAAACCGCGTGAGAAGGTGTTTTGGGATATTTTGGCGGGTGAGCTCAAGACAACCCGATCCGGGATCGGGGCCGTGGATCGCCTTCCTGACGTTGCCCGCTTTGGTACCTATGGCGGTACACTATTTTAGGAGCACAGTGTTGGGGTTTTTGTGATGACTTGGAGGATAGGAGCTCGCCTCAAACCGAGTGGGTCGCTGTTACACGGACTTTCAGACACACCACCTCGCCGAGAGTGTGGGATAGGGCCGTTCGACCCTAGCAAGTGCGATACCATACCGCCAAGAGGATAGAGGGTATCGTGAGAGGGTTAGGTGAAGTCCCTTCCCTTTGGGCGCTCCCGTGGCCACACGGGCATTTTCACAGCCTGGTTTTTGCGAAGGACCGCATGAGACCCGATGCGTAGGATGGAATCGTAACTCCTAGGTGTTCGTTCTAGAGGTGGGTTTTGATTGCTACCGCGAGCTCCATCCGAGTTGGGCTGTACACGCCTGCAGTAGTTTAGATCTATACGATAGCCGCCCCTGGTTATGGACATGCCCGTTGTTTCTCCGACTCTTACGCTTTTGGGATTTCTACCTCCCCTTTATAGGATGAGAGTGTATGGTGAGCCGTGGTTGTATTCGGGAGAGGAGAGTTGCTCCTCGCCATGGGATCCGAGTGCAACCATTGAGGTGCGAGGAGGGAGTTCTCGACCCTAACCCTAGAGGAAGATAGATTTGGAGATGGTGATCCGGGTGTCCAGTGTGCAACCGATGTGGATGAGTGATATGGGAATTGGTGGAATTGGAGATTCTATTCTTTATGAGATGCTCTGCCGCTTAGGAAACCAGCCTTACCTTGTTACCTTTTTATACCTTTAGAAGTAGGCCACTTAAAGCTTGCATACTTGGTGACGTGAACCTATCCCATCCTTGGGGATAGTTTGTGAGTGTGCAGGATTGGACTTGGAACGAAAGTCCATTTATGAAGAATCCATGGAGGAAGGGTTGCGCTCGCTCAAGGATGCCTGTGGTGAAGATCGAGAATGAAGCCTCAAGCCTTAGCTACCGTAGAGTTTCTTCTGTCGCTTTAGCCCAAGGGGCTTGTATTTAAATCGATAACGATCCGTGTTCGGATGTAAATACTCTATTTTGTACTCCGATTTCGTTGTATGATATTTATCCGTGATGAATGCCTGCGTGATAGCCCCGATCCGTGGACTATCACGAGATAGTCGGGTTTTCCGCTTTTGAAAACCTGTATGGTATGGTATAGTCAGCATTTGACCGTAGGACGAGCCCTAGCAATGGTCGATAGTTTAGGACAGCCTAAACATCCTTGATTGAGTATATACTCCTTGACTCTTATATAAACCCCTTGAATTCTAATATTACATCCTTGACTTCTCACTAACTAACTAACTTACTAACAACCCCTCTACGAGTTTGCTGACCTATGGAGAATAACGGATGTTGCTTGATCAAGACCAAACCATATTATAGAAGGATGCCTCGTACAAGCCAAAGGCAACTACTACAGAGACAGCTATGAAGATTGGGTACAGCGAAAAGATGAAGCCAACTCTACAGGACTTACTCGGATTACCCCCTGTTGAACCCTCAATACCAGTTTACACCATCACAGTTGCCCTACATTGGAATTCAGACTACCGAAGATGGAATAGAATGCCACCTTGATGCCACATGAAGACAGCATACAAGAGAAGCCACAAGAACAATAAGCACCCCACCATTCCCCATCTCCGCCAGTATAAGCTTGGATAACACCACATTGAAGATAATGAAGAGTTAAGATGCTAATTCCAAGTGTGCTAACATAAGGAACTGGTGATCCACTACATGGATTGGGCACTCGTAAGCATGGTTGCAGGAGTCGGAACCCCTGAGATGCTCGTAGCTCAGCATTTGGATTAAGACCCATCGACTTGAAGCTACAAGAATAACCAAGTCAGATTAGATTAAGGTAACGTAACAAGCTGCAGCTACAAGAGGCAAATATTGGATTGAACAACCACGACCACCCTGGGAGCAAGCATCAAATACTTGGAATCATGATTTGATAAGTATTTGGAATTCCCCATTGACGAGAAGTGTGAAATTTGGATGTTTGAATCTGGATCTCTCCAACCGACCAGAGTTGACGATAGATTAAGGTGAACAAATGAGAAACACGGGGCACGGATGTAATGATGAACGTAGAGCACCCCCTTTGGAAGGACAAACCCACGAGAACCATGGACGAAGAAGAGTGGTCCAAGTAAGATGAAATGTCTGAATTGGAAGAATTGGACAAGAAGCAATGGACTAAAATGGAGAAGATTTTAGCTTCCTACCGCAAGACCCCCCTGCGCTTCCTAGGCTACGAATGGAACCTCCTCAGTCAGAAAGATAATTTTGGTAATTGGACCCTAACCCGGAGGATTGTGAAGGAAGCAATAGCTGTGGATGTGACATCATCGTATTTGAGTCGCCGATGGATAACAATAAGTCGTGTGACCCGGAGAGGATTATGGAACACAACTTGCGGGTCCTCGATCAAGCCAGCTCGGCGAAGACTTTCTCCAACCTGCTTTAGAAATTTCAACACCCCGACGTCAACTGGAATATATCCTTTTCAAGTGATGTAACCCTAACAATAGAGAAGTCCCCCAAATACCCACGATATACTAGTGAGCTTCTACGGTGTAATCTCGGAGGTCATAGGAGTCAGCCTCGGGATACACATTTGTTTGGTGCGTTGCTTGAGTGATTGGATCTTTATGATCTTATGGTTGTTATGCTTCTTCATGATTGTGTGAAATTGTACTGAGTGCTTATGCTTGCTAGATCTTTAGATGACTCCTTTAGAGGCCTTAGCTTCCCATCCTACAAGATCAAGAGCTTGAGGAATGAAGACCGATGTGTCGAGCATACGGCAAGACCAATCTTCAGAAGAAGAGAAGAATTTCTAGTAACTTCGCCAAATTAGACCAAGGTTTCAGAGGAGTTACCCGATGATCATTGGAATCGAGTTCGCAAACCAGAGGATGAGTACCAGAGAATTTGAAACCTCGAAAGCTCAGAAGTGCATGTACCTTTATGGAGGCCTATATTGGTTAAGAGTAGTTGAGTACCCTAAGATGTCAACGACACATTTTGGGTAATTTCAGTCGATCCTACTTTTGGAATAAGCCATCAATAAGGAAGCTCTACTAGACACCGTATGTTGAACTAGTGGGAAGAAGAACTACTTCGACAATTACGGGCACAAGTTATCTGTTCGATCTCGCAGTTGGAGCCTACCTATGGGAAAATAAGACAGAAGAGTTTGCTAAGCATACGAGAGTAGGATAAGAGTGACTTCCACGTGAAGATTCATCCCAAGAAATTGGAACCAAACTGACTAGTGTGAGATTTCGGATGGAAAGAGTCACTCACACCATCGAGGGTGTTGCAGATGACCCTCTTGACATGGACTATCATGAATGGGAAGTAACCATTCATAGTGTCTACGACCAGGAGCAAAACGGACATGTCGGATGTTTCTAGCACTCTGACGAGAGTCGTCGGAGACGAGCTAAACCAACAAATGGATTTCTATAAGAGTGGCGCCCGAAGATTGGTGGAGATTACTGAACACTCAGAGATGTTCTGGGAGTTGAGAAATCGCCCAGGGATTTTGAGGATCTTTGATTAATTGCACAAGATCCTATGGGAACACTAGTATTACAGTAGGGTAAGATGGATGTGCCGTTACAGGAAGCTGAGATAGTTCCTGAGCCCCGAGATGGCTGAGTAAGCCAAAGGAAGTTATGTACACCTAAGTGTGACTAATTGCTGAGAGTGCACGCCATAAGAGGTGCGACTGCACTAATGATTTGGGAAGATCAGTATATCTACTTGAGGATCAAGAGATAATATTTTATATCTTCAACATAGCCCAAATGGGTATGGCTTCAAGAAGATTTCTTGGATAAACTAGGGAAGCCTAGTGAATATACTGAAAAACCTGGATGAAGAAGAGATATTTATGGGACTCAACCTCTGTTCAACGTACCCGTTTTGGATAACCAATCAAATTTGGGACCAAGATCATAATATATTGGGTACACTAAGAATATGAGCGTTGGTATAAGACAACGATTTGAATGAGAGCATGCTTTATGCATACCAACTATTTGCCCGCAGTGAGTTAGGCTCAGAGATACCGCCAGAGATACAGACCTCCGCTAGGCATAAAGTATACGACTCCCCCAAATGGAAAGAAGTGGGAGACTCGTGCCTAATTGGAATAAAAGTACTTAATGGGCGCCATGAGAATATGACCTAGTTCATATGGAATCTTTTTGGAATTAAGCTTGGTTGATAAGAAGGATGTAACCTCGAGTGGGAGGACTGGAATAATATGGAACAGCCATGCTCTGACTTGTTCTAAGGTCACCGAACTTGTGTGGCACTGCTGGAAGAGATAGATTGAGGTAAAAGAAGCTCTAGCCTATACTTGGAACTTGTCACGAGCTGGGACAAGAGTATAGCTCCCGAGATACCCGGATCATACATCGCAAGTGCTTATGGATGCTAACGCACGAGAACCTGCAGTAGCACTCGGTATCAAAAGCCCTCATGGGAAAAAGAGATGCGGAACTTAAGAAATCTTGTCGACTAAACTTTACGACGTCAAGGGCATCAACAACTCGAAGACCTACCAGAGAGAAGACCCTCACCACCCCCGGTACGAGCTTAATCTCGAGGACGAGATTCTTTTGAGGGGGGGAGTTTGTAACATCCTCGAAATTTGAATGCTTTCCCTTATGTGAATTTTCGCAAAAATTTAAAACTTTTGTTTGAACTTGTGTGCTACCAAATTTTATCCCAAATTGCTAGCTCTCATCTCAAATTCCATATAAAATAAAACAATATAAAAATTAATTTCAAATTATGGTATAATTGTGATTTGGATTTTCTTGGATTTTATTTGGAGTTCAAATTGTGTGGTGTTTGAATTTGAAGATGATTCAAATTCAAACCTATATACAAACTATATTTCAAAACTTTTGCAAACTCTAACAACTAACCTGGGCCACAACCCATGGACAAGTCCACTACCTCTCCCCTCCCACCAAGAGATCCGGTCACCTCCCACACCACACCGGCCTGTCACCAAGCCAACCTCTCCCTCACTCTTCTTTTCACGCCAAAGCGGCCACGTCCTGCTCTTCTCCAGCCTCGCACACGCGCGCCGCACGCCGCTACAACCGCCGCCGCGCACTCACCGGCCACAACCTCGCCCCGTGACCCCACTCCCCTCCTGCTTTCACACGAGCGCCGATGGACGCCACGCAACCGCGCTGCCGACATCCCGCCGCACTCAGCTGCCGGAGCCCTAGCTCGAGCTATAAAGCCGCGCCGCCTATCTCTCCAACCGCGCTCCAACCCACCGGGTTTGCTCCTTCCGCTCCAAATCACTCGCCTCGCTTCCCCCCGCCACCGCGAGGAAGAGGGAGGGAGGTGAGCAAGCTGCGGAGGAGACGGGAGCTACCACCGCGGAGGCTCCCCGGCCGCCCGCGACGCCAGCCGCCCGCCGCCGCCACCACACACCGCCGAGGCCGAAGCCGACACCTCCGACGCAAGACGCCGCCACGACGCCACGAAGATGAAGGGAGGAAGACGAGCGGGACGCCGCCACGCCGAGACGCCGCGCTGAGGACGCCGCAACACCGCCGAGCACGAGCGCCACCCTCGCAGCGACGCCACCGCGAACTCACGCCACGCCGCCCGCCCGCCACACCTCAACTTCCCTCGCACCGCCGCACTCGACGAGCCCGCCGAGCGAACGCACCGCCTTTCCCTTTTCCGCTCGCGTGTCCGCGCCGACACCGCTGTGCCGCACTCGCCCGCCCATCCCTGCCGCGCTGCCCTCGCCGCACTCGCCTCGGTCGCTCACGCCACCGTGCCATGACGCCGCCTTTGATCGCCGCCATCGCTGCTTGTGCCGCGCCGCTGCCGCTGCCGCGCCTATGTTGAATCGCCGCCGCGCCGCCGCGCCGCCGCCCGCTTGTTTCGCTCGCGGCCGCGCTGCGCCGCTGCTTGCCGCCACCGCCGCCTTGCCGCGCTCGCCGCGCGCGCCCACCTCGCCTTGCCGCCGCATCGCGCCGCGCGCACGCACGCCTCCGCCTCGCCGCACCGCCGCCGCTGCGCCGCCGGCCGCCGCCACGCGCCGCCGCCGCCGCTTTTCTGCCGCCGAGATCGCCACCCGCGCCGCCACTGCCGCCGCTGCGCCGAGGTCGCCTCAACCGCCCCGCCGCGCCTCACCGCATCCATCTGGCACCGTCAGGATGCCGTGCTTTGCCGCCGCTCGCCAGGCCGGCCGACCGCGAGCCTTCCTGCAGGCACCGCCACCGCCGTAGCCAAACCCCGCCGCCAGCCTTGCCGCGCCACCGCCTTTAGCTCAACACCGCGCGCCCTTTTTCGGCCCGAGTGGTGCCTCACGAGCCCCGCAGTCACCAGCGCCACCCCGCTGCCGCAATCCTGCGGCCTCCAATCTCGCCCACACGCGAGACCACGGCCCTCAGGCCGCAAGATCCACCCAGATCCTGTGGCCATGCCACCTAAGCTGCCACCTCACCCTATGGTGCTTAGACTTTGTGGCCCACATGGAAACTAGTCGCCACACTTGAGCTAACCTAAAGCCGCCATGAGCTAACCTATAGTTAACATATAGTTATTTGTAAATGCAAATTATTTTCAAAATGATTTTAACCTAAATGTTTCAAAATACTTTAATCTTTAAAAATTCATAACTAATTATCCGAGTTCGAAAATTATGAAACCACATGCTTGGTTTCATAATTTCGAGACGCCGCTACCCTATCCTTATCCTTGCCCTTGAACCGAACCTCTTTGCCGCATCTTGAGAAGAATTCGGTCGATGCCCACCGCTATTGTGGGTCCGGAGATCCGCAACTAGCCACCGCTTGCCACAGGATAACCCCAAGATGCGTCAGACCGCCTTTCCTTGCTTGCACCGCTTCCACCGCCTGCCGCAACCCGCATACCCGCTTCTCTTTGCCTTGCATCGAGCCGTAGCACGCGACGTACCTGCTTAGTAACCGAAGGTCACAGGTGATGGACGGTCGTGCCTTGAGCAGGCCTCGCTTCAAAGCACGGCAACCCCGTGTTGCAACCTAGTTACTACACCATGGATATCGTCAGATTGCTAGCACTTGCTCCACCGTGCTCCCGAGCACGCCTTACTATCACCATCCTTTATCGACCACAGTCATCCTTTCCTTCTGCTGCCACCGCACACCTTGTTCTGATAATGCCTTGCCTAACTCTTTGCCTACTCTCTTCATCCTCCGAGCTCTGCACCCATCGCGCTAATACCTTGTGCGCAATCACCAACCTTAGCCTTTGATCGCAACCCAACCTTGAACTAACCCTTCTCTCTAATTTGTTTTCTAGTATACAAAGCTAGTAGCTTAAAACTATTTTAATATAAAACTAATTACTTTGATTTCCTTAATTAAACTAGTGCGCTTGTAGCTAGTTTGGATTTATTTGGTTCTTTAATGCTTCTCTTGGAGTTTATTTGCAAATAGATCCTCGTTGTTTATTTATATTTCGAATCTAGGATTTCCGAGGAGACAAGCCGAAGATCAAGTACGCCACGAAACTACGACAACTACTTACACGCAGTGTTCACGCCCGACCTTCTTTGAATGCCCATTAGGCATGGCTATTAGAACGCTAGTGCTTTATTTTATCGCAGTGATGGATATGATGAACCCGCATAGCCTCTTTACATACTTGTCCTTGATTGACCTACTACTACTTTACTTATGCGTGATGATACCGAGCTTGCTATGCATGTGTTGGGATTATTGTGGTAGTTTCTTGGCGTGTGGGAAAACCGCAGAGAAGGTGTTTTGGGATATTTTGGTGAAGACAACCCGATCCGGGATCGGGGCCGTGGATCGCCTTCTCTGACGTTGCTTTGGTGCCTATGGTACACTTTAGGAGCACAGTGTTGGGGTTTTGTGATGACTTGGAGGATATGAGCTCGCCCCGAAACCGAGTGGGTCGCCTGTTACACGGGACTCGTACACACCACCGAGAGTGGGGATAGGCCGCTCGACCCAGCAAGTGCGATACCATACCGCCAGAGGATAGAGGGTATCGCTGAGAGGTGGAAGTCCTTCCTACGTGTGGCCACACGGGCATTTTCACATGGGTGGTTTTCATGGGACCGCATCGAGACCCGGATGCAGATGGAACAGAACTCCTAGGTGTTCGCTCGAGGATGGGCCGATCGCCACCGCCGTGCCATTCCGAGTTGGGTACCGTGTACACGCCTGCAGAGTTTAGATCTATACGAGCCGCTGCCCCTGCTATGGACATGCCCGCTGTTTCTCCGACTCTTACGCTTTTGGGATTTCTACCTCCCTTATAGGATGAGAGTGTATGGTGAGCCGTGGTTGTATTCGGGAGAGGAGAGTTGCTCTCTCATGGATCCGAGTGCAATCATTGAGGTGCGAGGAGTGGGAGTTCTCACCGACCCTAGATGGAGATAGGTGATGGTGACGGTGACTGGTGACCTATCCGCTATGTGATGAGAGATAGGGAATTGGTGGAATTGGAGATTCTATTCTTTATGAGATGTCACGCTTAGGAAACCCCAGCCTCTTACCTACCTTTTATACCATTAGAGGTAGGCCACTTAAAGCTTGCATACCACAGACGTGAACCTATCCCATTCCTTGGGGATAGTTTGTGAGAGTGCAGTGATTGGATTTGGAATGAAAGTCCATTTATGAAGAATCCATGGAGGAAGGGTTATGCCGCTTCGCCAAGGATGCCTGTGGTGAAGATCGAGAATGAAGCTCAAGCCTTAGCTACCGCGAGAGTTTCTTCTTGTCGTTTAGCCCAAGGGGCTTGTATTTAAACCGTATACCGAATTGTATTCGATGTAAATACTGCTTTTGTACTTTGATTTCGTTGTATGACCGTGATATTTATCTGTGATGAATGCCTGTGCGTGATAGCGTCTTATCCAGGGACTATCACGAGACAGAATGCTGGGTTTTTCCGTTTTTGAAAACCCAGGGCATTACAAAGACGAACTCTGGCCCCCTATCCCAGATCGGGTTGTCTTGAGCTCACTCCATCCAAGTCACCCAAAAGCACCTTCTCCTGCCAGTTTTTCCCCACACATGCCAAGAAACTACCACATAATCCCAACACATGCACAGCGAAGCTCAGCGAATAATCACACATCAATATAGTAGTAGTAGTAGGTCAATCAAGGACAAGGTATTTAAAAAGGGCAGTGCAAGGTTTCCTCATATCCATCATCATGCATAAGTAAAGCGCTAGCAGTTCTAAAGCAATGCCTAATGGGCATTCAAAGTAGGTCGGGCGTGAACCTGGGAGCGGGTAGTCATCGAGCGAGCCGAGTCGCCGTGTAGTCTGGTTCACTCTCTCTCGGCTGCTCCTAGAATCGTAAATAAATAAATAAACACGACTGCTAAGCAATTAACTCCAAGAGGAAAAACAAATAAGACCCAAAAAGAGGCAAACTCTAGCCTAGCGCGGAGTTTGGGATTTTAGAAGATTTTCGGAAAAGGTTTTGCATTTTTCGAGTTAAAATAGATTTATTATGAATTTTCTAAGGGAAAAAACATTTTTGAAAATAAAATACGCATTTACAATATTATAGACTTTAGGCTAGCTATTGGTCAACTCTAGCTGACCCTAGCAGGGCTTTAAGCCGGCGGCAGGCTAGCTCTACGGCTAACGCGGCAGCCACGTGGGTGGCTTTAAGCCTGCGCTTGCCGCGTGGCGGCCGGCGTGGCATCCCCGCGTGGCAGGGCGCAGCGGATCCCTAAGCATATCGTTGTGCGCCACTACTAACTTCCGACCCTTGCGCATCGACGAGAAAACGTTGTAATAAGCTCAGTTTGGTTGCGAATGTTAGTTGTTGCCACCAAATCATGTTCGTTGCCAGTGGTTGCAAAAAGTCACGTTGCAATAAGAACTTGCAACCATTGAAAGTTTGGCATTGCAAGACATAGCTTTTCTTGCAACCACGGTTGTTCGTTGCCAAGCATGGCAATAGGTTGTTATGGCAGCGTTCACTAGTGTGGCAATACAAGCAATTGCGACGCTCATCTTGGTAGCAAAAGGTGGTAAATGCAATGATCTTTAGCGTAGCAATATAATTTGGTTGCTACGCTTGAATTTTGTTGCCTAAGGTGTTCTTTCCACGAACGTCATGTCGTCGCAAGTACACCATTTGCCACACAATTTTTCTGTTGCAAGAGTATACATTATTGCCGATCATTGTGGCGTGGCAATAGTATTATTTGCCACACACTTTGATTCATAGCGAGAGATGATATGTTATTACCACAGTTGTCGTGTCGTTGCACTAAAATCATTTGCCACACAATTTTGGCCATTGCAAGACTCCTTTTGTTATTGCGATGTCGTTGCAATAGTACCTTTTGGCACACAATTTTATTCGTTGTAGGAGATCAAATGTTATTGCAACAGTAGTAATGTTGTGGTAATAATACCATTTGAAACATAAATAAATTTGTTGCAATAGAGCATATTGCCACGCATTGTATCTCGTAGACATAGCTTTTATTGCAACCCTAGTAGCATTTGGTTTCTGTTAAATAAATCGTCAGTGCAAATGAATAAACCATGACAATATTAATTATAATCAATCATTCAATATGTTGACAGGCCATTGAAATAGTAGCTAAGATCATAAACTGAGTGTACAATTCACTCATTATTTGACAACTTTTTAAAACTTTCTAACATCTATGCAGCACTGGAGAGTTTCCTATCAGCACAGCATGCCATCAAATCAACTATGTCCTCGCTTGATTACGAGTCTCCCACTGAAACCTTGTCCACCTAGTGGGAAAAGAAAACGATTGGGATATTAGAACAATATTAAGTTTACTAATTGGTGCACAAAATCGAAATGAGATTCATACATAACATGATTGTAATTAAGCAAACAGAATTAATAAAAACTATGGAAACAATATTGTACATACGATAATTTTGCTATCAAATTATCTGAAACTTTAAAATAGCAGCAGTACATTTGATTAGAAAATTCATAACTAGAGTTCCAGACAATGAAAACTTATAATCTTTAACAATACTGAAAATCCATAAAATTCGCAACATCTTTCTAGTTATTTGTTAAATAGGTTTTTGCAGTTATCATGGTCGAAAATCACAAATGCTTACTGTTGTGCAGAGCAAGGTCAAAACCTGATGGGCTACATAGAAATTTAATAACTCCGAATTCCCAAAGGGAAATACCAAAGGGAAATATCATGAACTTTCCTGATGACTAACATCTCTAAACCTGCTACAACTTTGGTATTATCAAGTATCACAAAAAGGATAAATTACTACACGGATCAATTCACCCAGTCAGAACTAAACAAGCTGCAGTTTCAGCATGTATGTTAACTTTATTTCATACAGTTTCTAGTTCTACAAGGAAGGTCACATTTGATAAACTTTCAGCAAATGATGCAATAATTTAGATTCTAATTAGCAGTTGTTACCTTCCTCCTTTTGTTACTATTTCTTGTTCTATTCAGCAGCTGATGTGGAGTGATATATGTCTTCTGTGCAGCCATATTTGCAGTGGTTTCACTGAAAAGACCTCTGGTGAGATTTTTACTGGAGCGAGTAGCTGGTGCTGCATCTTTTTGTACAGTAACAATGCTTCGAGGCTGATTCTACAAGTAGTAAATTGTTGGATGTATTTTAACTATAGTTCAAGGTACATATCTCAAGATTGCATGAAACATAGTGCAATAATGTCATCACCTGCTGTGACGGATCTTCATTTTCCTGTTCACCAATCTCATCTCCCTCATCTATGCTTTGTGCAACTTGTATACTGTCATTGTTTTGCGGGGTACTCTACACATACAAATAGTGAGGTAAAAGATAAGGCATCATAATCATAAGTTAACTAAGACGACAAAGGATAAAAAAATTCTTTTATTACCATATTTATAATTCCTTCTTTGTGCTGCGCTAGCATGTTAAGAAATTCTTGCTTCATTTCTTCTCTTATTTTTATCTTAGCATTTTCTAGATCCTCTTGCATCTTCCTCCTATTTTCTTCTTTCTCCCTTTCCCTTTCTTCTTTCTCCCTTTCCCTTTCCCTTTCCCTTTGTTCTTTCTCCCTTTCCCTTTCTGCTGCGTCATGCGCAATCCGCTCATTCAACTTCTGAACCTCTACCTCAAAAGCAATGCTCTTCTCTCTGGCTGCAGCTTGAGCACGTGCATGTACTTCATGGTTCTCTTCCATAAGTTCTTTCCGAGTTCGATACTTAGCCAAATATCCATGCCCATGTAATTTGGATGATTTGATTTGTGTTGTTTCTTTGTAGCTTGACTGAAAAATCATGTTCTCCTCAACAGTTGTAAGTGTTTGTCTATCAGGTTCTAAATCAATCTCAGCAATTTTCATGAATGCATTTTCCTGATTTAAATAACATAAACTGTCAAGAGTTGCTTCACAACCAGCAGCTATAAAAAAAGGATTGTCGAATATGTACTCACATATACTGCAGCTGAAACAGGATTTGACCATCTACCATGTTTTGAGTGAGTGGTCTTCCAAAGAAAAAGATCACTAGGCTCTTCACCGGTCTCTAGGTCTCTCTAGGATGCCAAAATACAATTCAACACAAAAGTATCATGTCATGTGACGGAAGGAACCAGATTAGTGTATGTAATGATTACCTGCTCGAAGCTACATTGTGAGAAGCTTTTTGAACCTGTCAGGTGATTGTTTCTTTGCTCCTTACGGTTGGAGGAGTTTTGGCTGCTAATCTCCTGCATAATAGAACAAGTGGTATGTAAGTATGTAACAATTCAACTTTGGTTGATATAATTTGTTTGACAAAGTAGCTTATACTAGAACTGACCTTGAATTTATCAGACCCAAAATACATGCATACGTGATCCTCTTTTTCTGGTCGATGATCACCAGCCGGTCGCTGATCGTCTATCCTTGTCGATGATGAAGAGTGCGAGGTGGCACTGACTTAATGCTCCCTTCTTGCGCGCCAATGGCTGGTGCTCTCTCTCCTTATCTCGTCGATGATTAGGAAGGAACTAAGGCACCAAGACGTCGTCGCTGCAGGGAGTTCAAGGCCCGTGACGACACCAGATGCAGAGAAGAGGTGCCGTGACAAGGACACCCGCTGCAGGGAGACAGCAACCACGCTGCTGGGATCGAGGGCAGCAACCACGCTGCTTGCAGGAACGGCGAGTCGGCGACGTGCGTGTGGGAAGTCCGCGATCTGCTTGGAGAAGAAGTTGCGAGGGAGGCCGACTCCCTGGGATTTGTTTCCTCGCAAAAAATAGATCCGATTCCAATACATAAACGGACCTACATTAAGTTGTATAGAACTCTCTCGCTTCTATTAACACAAGCAAGTGCATGGCCTAGTGGTATGGAACCTTGATCGGGACTCTCTAGGTCTGAGGTTCAAGACTTGTTTCCTGCGTATTTTTAAATTTTTTATGTAAAAAAATAAAGTGGAGAACCTTAGGTGTTGCAACGATGTGATTTTTCATTGCTATATGTACCACTTTTTTACAACGAAAGTGACTATTATATACAACAAAACATATTAGTTGAAACCTTAGTGATTACAACGTTTTATTTTTTTCGTTGCTATATGTATCACTTTTTTGCAACGCAAGCGAATATTTTATACAACAAAACCTATCCGTTGCGATATAGATGAGCTATTGCGACGATCAGCTAAAGAGTTGCAATATAACATTAGTATTGCAACAGAAATAAAATTGCCGCAATGCAAATCAAATCGTGGCAACAATAAGTACCTATTGCAACCATTCTATAATAGGTTGTGATAACCCTTAATTTTCGCAACGATCTCCATACTTAGGGCTACGGAAAATTTTGAGTGGTAAAAAACCAATATATCGCAACCGAAAGAAAAAACCGTTGCGACAACACCCCTTGTTGCAACAAAATCTTGCTGTTGCAGCAAAAAAGCGTGGCATAAGAGTCCAAAGTTAGGTGTGGCCGTGGGTGGCCGACCGCACGAGATCCAAGCGGATCTTCCGCGGTCACTCGTGTGTGTGTGCGTGCGTGTGTGGCCAAAAACCCCAGGGGTTTTGGCCGGTGCTGGCACGTGTTCGACGATATGCCGCAAAGGAGTGGCGGCGAGCAAAGCTCGCCGGCGGCGAGGTAGGGTGGCAGCTGGTCATTATGTGGCATGGCTCGACTCGGGAGTCGATGCGCACCTGTCTAGGCCAAGAAAGGCCGGACCTTTGGCCGGAGCAAAGCTCGACGGCGACAGCGCAGAGCCAGGCGTGGCGGCGGGGTGCATCGATCGTCGGAGTTGGCGCGTGGGTGTGCCAAACTGCCAGGCGCGCACGCGCGTGCACCAGGTGAAACTAAACGACCCTAAAAACTGGGGCTTTACCCCTTGCCTGTGAACACAGGGTCGGCTCGGCCATGGCGAGAGCTCGCGGCGCGCGGCGAAAAAGTTGGCTCCCGCGGTGAGGTGACGACGCGCGTGGGTGCGCGGCGCGTCGGCGGCGAGGCATGCACGGAGGGGCCCTAAAGGCACGACCTTTTCCCCTGCTCGCGCGTGCACATCGGCATCCCGCGCGGCGAAGGCCACGCGCGGGCGGTAGGACGTCAAGGCCTCCGGCGTGCAAAGAGAGAAAGGGACCGGAGCAAGGCGTGAGCGTGCGCGCGTTGTCGACGGCAGCAGCACCTGCAGGTGTAAGGCACGGCTCGATGGCTGGTGACACAAGCGACGGCGGTCTGCGGCGGCGGCGCGGCGCAAGCAGAGGCGATCACGTGGTCTCAAGGCGGGGCCTTCCCTCCCTCGGCGCGATGGCCGGTTCCACACATGGGAAGGAGCGGAACGACGGCGGAGCGGGAAGCAGAGAAAGCAGACGGCAGCGTCCTCGGCTTCGCGGTGAACAGGTCCTCCGCGGGCGGCCTCCGGCTTCTCGGTGGCAACGGCGACCCCACGGACGGCCTTTCCCCGCCTCCTTCTCCTCCCCTCGTTCTTCTCCTTCAGGTGCGGCGGCGGAACTGGGGAAAACCCCAAGGGTGGATTAGGTCAAGGGGGAGCGGCCGGGCGGTGCTCTTATAGGCGACGCGGAGAGGTGTGGACGGCCGGATGGGCGCAGGCCGAGGTGGCGCACATCTAGGACGTTGCCACGGGCGAGTACGGGCCGCGAGCGGCCAGCATGGATTGGCGCGCGGTGGAAAGGGGAAAAGGGGGAGAAAGGTGTGGCGAGGTGGCGGATGACAGGTGGGTCCCGCCTGTCGGTGTAAGAGGAAAGGCGGGACGGCGCGTGGGCCTAGCCGGGCTGCTTTGGTTTGGAAGTGCGTGAGAAGTGAGCTGAAAGTCTCGGGACCTCAGGGACTTCACTTGTGGTCTCGAGGCCCAACCAAGGTTTGGATCCTTTCCCCTTTTCTTTTTATCCTTAAATAATTCGTTTTTGGCAGAAACGCTCCCCAAATTGCGATTTTTCGGTCCTTCCATAGTCCTTCCACCCTATCCACTCCCAAAAACATATGACGGGTGGGTCCGGCATGAGGGGTAAGGTGAACCCGATTTTGGTGAGAAAAGTTTTCAATTGTTTTCGCTCCTTATAGTATAGATTTCTATTTTGATTCAAATTTGAATTAGAATTCAAATTTGAATCCCACTCAAATAAATCCAAATAAAGGCCAAATAAACTCCAAAGTTCTCACACTAGCATTTTTATATTTCCTAGAATTTTTATTAGCTCAAAAATAAATCTAGGATTTTAGGAGAGAAAAGAAGACATCCTTAATTAAATTATCAAGCACTCAAACAATTCACCAAATTTTTTAAATTCTCATTTTTAATAACTAAACATTCCGTAATAAAATTGCGGGATGTTACAGACTCCCCCCTCAAAAGAATCTTGTCCCCGAGATTAAGAACTTACCTCCGTCTTGAAGAGGTGTGGGTACTTCTCCTTCATGACCGATTCTTTTCTCCCACGTCGCTTCTCGCTCGGTGTGATTGCTCCAAAGCACCTTGCAGAAGCGAGTGGTGGTACTCCGTGTAGCTTTCTCGGCCCAATCCAGTATCTTTACCGGATACTCCAAGTACTCCAGGTTGTCTTGCAAGTCGATAGCATCGGTGGAGACATGCTTGTCAAGCTTCGGGTCGAGGCATCTCCGGAGTTGCGAAATGTGAAACACAGGATGCACTCCGGCAAGATCAGGTGGTAACTCCAGCCTATAAGCAAGTTTCCCCACCTTTGCCACAATCTTGTAGGGTCCAACAAACCTTGGGGCTAGCTTCCCCTTCACATGGAACCTCTTCGTGCCTCTTAGCGGTGACACTCTCAGAAGGACATAGTCACCCACTTCGAAGGAGATATCCCTTCGCTTTGGATCGATAGCTCTTCGCTGCTTTGAGCTATCTTCAGATTCTCTCTCACCTTAGCCACATTCTCCTCAGCTTCAACAATGGAAGCAAGACCGAAGAAAGTCCTCTCCCCCACCTCAGACCACATCAACAGGGTCCTACATTTTCTGCCATAGAGAGCTTCAAAGGGTGGCATTTGCAAACTTGCCTGAAAGCTGTTGTTGTACGAGAACTTAGCGTATGGCAGTCTCTTCTCCCAATTATTGTTGTAAGTCAACACACATGCTCTCAGAAGATCTTCGAGAACCTGATTCACCCATTCGCTGCATCCATCGACGAGGATGAAAAGCCGTACTGTAGTCCAAGTGTGTGCCCATCAAATCATGCAGACTCTTCCGTAATCGGCGATGGGCGAGCACCACGATCGGACACAATGCTTCGGGGTGCTCTGTGCAACCTCAGGATATTCTCCACGTACAGATCGGCCAACTGACTCACACTGAACCTGTTCTTCACCGGTATGAAGTGTGCTACCTTGGTCAATCGGTCCACAATCACCCAAATCGAGTCATTTCCCTTCTGAGTGCAGGGTAATCCCACCACGAAGTCTATGCTGATATCAGCCCATTTCGATTGTGGTATCTCTAGTGGCTGTAGCAGACCGGCGGGTCTTTGATGTTCCGCCTTCACTCTCTAGCCTGTGTCACATCGAGCAACATACTCAGTGATATCCTTCCTCATGTTCTCCCACCAGAACCGACTCTTCAAGTCTTGGTACATCTTGGTGCATCCAGGGTGAATAGAGTACTGGGAGTCGTGAGCTTCCTTCAGAATCATCTTTCGAATCGCCTCAACACTAGGCACACATATGCGATCCTTCAACCACAACGTGCCTTGCTCATCAATACGGTAGTCAGGGGCCTTACCTCTTGTCAGAAGGTCTTTCACTTCTTCAATCTCAGGACACTTCTTCTGGGCTTGCCTGATTTGGTCTTGTAAATCGTACTTCACCCTCAACTCATTGCGCTGACCTTTCTCGATGATGTTGAGCTTCAATCTCTCCATCTCCTTGTACAACTCTGGCTGTTCCTCCTGCACCATCAGGTTGTTGCAATAGCTTCTTCGGCTCAAAGCATCGGCCACAACATTCGCTTTGCCTGGGTGGTAGTGAATATTGAGGTCATAGTCCTTTATCAACTCTAGCCATCTTCGTTGCCTCAAGTTCAACTCTGTCTGGGTGAAGATATACTTCAGACTCTTGTGATCCGTGTCACATTTGTTGCCCATCAAGTAGTGCCTCCATATCTTCAAAGCATGAACAACAACTGCTAATTCGAGGTCATGTGTCGGGTAGTTCTCTTCGTGCTTCCGAAGCTGCCTTGAAGCATAAGCGATCACCTTGCCCTCTTGCATCAACACACAACCAAGACCTGCCTCGAAGCATCACAGTACACCACAAAGTCCTTGTTGTCATCGGGAAGCGTCAACACAGGAGTTGTGGTGAGTCGGGTCTTGAGCTCTTGAAACTTCACACTTCTTCACGACCACCACGAACGACGTGTTGTTCTTAAGCAACTCGGTCATCGGCTTCGCAATCTTGGAGAAGTTCTCGATAAACCGGCGGTAGTACCCTGCCATACCGAGAAAACTCTTGATTTCGGTCACTGTCATGGGCGACTGCCACTTTGACACAACTTCAATCTTCGAGGGATCAACTGCTACTCCTTTCCCTGACAACACATGCCCAAGGAATGCGACTTCCTCTAGCCAGAACTCGCATTTGCTGAACTTGGCATACAACTGATTCTCGCCTCGCCCAAAGACTATCCTCATATGCTCTTCATGTTCTTCAGCAGTTTCCGAGAAGACCAAGATGTCGTCAATGAAAACCATGACAAACTTGTCTAACTCATCCATGAATACCTTGTTCATCATGTTCATGAAGTAAGCTGGGGCATTCGTTAGACCGAACAATACGACAGTGAACTCATACTACCCATACCGGGTCACAAATGCTGTCTTGTAGATGTCCTCGGGGCGAATCTTCATCTGATGATAACCGGATCGAAGGTCAATCTTGCTGAAGTACCTTGCCTTCCTCAACTGATCGAGCAGGTCATCAATGCGTGGCAACAGGTACTTGTTCTTGATGGTTACCGCATTAAGAGCGGTAATCAGCACAACGACCGCTATGCTCCATCCTTCTTCGGTACAAACATCACCGGTTAAGCCCAAGGTGATGCACTAGGTCGGATGTACCCCTTATGTCAGAGAGCTTCTAATTCCTCCTTCAGCGTTGCCAGTTCTAACTTGCCCATTCTGTAAGGACTTTGCGCCACGGGTGCTGTACCTGATGGTGCTTCAATCTTAATTGCCGGCTGGCTTGCTTTGGGTATGCATCGCTCGTAGCTTCACATATCGTGTTCCTTTTGTTCCTTATTTGATTACCGTCGTGTAGTGACATGTACGCAGGAGGGAAAGCATATCGAACTTGGTTCACACCCCTTAGTTTTGCATACCTAGATCACATCAACGTCTTGTGCACCTATCGTTCGACCATAGATTACCCTCGTGTAGTGACTAGTACGCGAGAGGAAAGGGTCGGACTCGTGCACCTTTACCTTGATAGTTTAGATCGGTTCGTTCTTGTTAGGTGGTTACTTCTCTAAGTGATCCTAGACCCCTTGGGCAAGCTTTCTAGATTCTTGAACTCTCCATACCTTTACTCTCTTTGTTAATCTCTTTAACCTAGAGTAGATTAGTTCTTATTTATACATCATCACTTAATAAAGAGCTTTCAATCAACTAGTTTAGTGCTTAGTTGAGCGTAGCAATCCACTTGTTCCACGAATTGATAAACCTTGGGGGATACTCTAAGGAAAAGCGCGCTTACGGATCGTAATTTGGCGCGTTATCTACCATCAACAAGCTTTTCTGGCGCCGTTGCGGGGGAACAAGCTAGTTTGCTACGTTTAACTTGGTATTAATTTTGTTGATCACTAACACTAACTTTTCGTCTAGAAAAACCTTTGTTTTTGTTTTGTTTTCATTGTCTAGATGGCTCTTGTCAATGACGCCATGGAGGAAGAAGAAAAGCACTAATGGAGTATGCTATCCCGCGATTGGAGGATATTAAAGTGCAAAAATCAGATTTGATACCCAAGGCTATCGAGTACGGGATCAAGCCTTGAATGATCAAGATGGTAGCATCAAACCCATTTAGAGGGGCGGAGACGGACAATCCATATGGGCACATTGAGCGTTTCACGAGGCTATGCAACATGGTACACCAAGAAGAAGTTCTGGCCGATTGGTACAAATGGAATCTTTTTCCATACTCACTTGCGGATGAAGCGAAAAGATGTCACTCATTTGCATCCTTCGAGGTGGAAGGAAATTGGACTCGATTGGTGAAGACATTTTTTCAAAGATTCTTTCCGATAAGCAAAGTTCAGAACATGAGGAGGCAAGTGATAAATTTTGCGCAAGGAAAAGAGGAAGGAATAGATCAAGCTTGGGAAAGATTCAATGAATTAATCAAACAAGGGCCAAAGCTTGGGTTCTCCGGTGATGTACTCTTGCATACTTTCTATTTTTCTCTAACCCCCGAATGCATGCGGTATGTTCAAATGTGTGTAGGTAGAAATATCATGGAGAAAACACTCACAAAAGCCACCAAACTACTAGAAAAAATAAGCAAAGGGGTGGCGAGCAAAGAGATAGGGAGAGACATATTCCGTGAAGCGTTGAGCAAGAAACACGTGGAGGTACTTGCTGGAATTTCTAGAAAAGAAGCCCCGGAAGTGAAGGAAGAAGAAACAAAACAAGAAAAGATTGAAGGAGCAACCCACAATGGAGGCAACAAAATTTGCAAGCTAGAAGAGGAAAAAGGAAGAAGTTTAGCGAAGGCAAATCCGCTAAAGGAGTTCGAACAAATGGATTGGATCCCGATTGACTTCGAAGAAATATACAACAAGAGGAGACCATACCTGAACCAAAAAGAATCCGCGAGAGCCATAGAGTTGAACTTTCCAAAGGAGAGACACTCGGGGTACGAGATAGACAAAGAATCGACCGGATAAATTATTCAAAGACTTTTCAATAAGGAAGAAGAGGTAGATCCGGATCACATTGCCGAAGTAAAGAAGATTATGGGAGTGAAGCCGGAGGCCTCGCCAAATGCACACCTAGTCGAGGTGTACGTGATAGGAGTCGATCATGTCGAAGGTACTTCTCTACCAACACCTCACATAAGTTGCACCATTAATGGGGAGAAAATTTGCAAAGCTTAATGTGACATCGGAGCCCATGTAAGTGTCATGTCTTCCAAGATTTATTATGAGCTTTTTAGTAAGATTTTAAATCTAGCTCCAACACAAATAAAATTGATCGTGGGAGATGGTAGAACAACAAGACCTTTAGGTGTGCTTAGAGATTTAGATGTTGCTATCTCGGGTAAAATTATTCCAACCGACTTTTTTGTAATTGATGTTTATCATGATGAACATGATGATATAATTCTTGGTAGGCCTTTTCTTAAGTTGGTCAATGCCGTTCTTGGTGCCGGAAAGGGTAGAGTTACTATTGATCTAGATGGAACTAAACTCACATATGATTTTCTACCAGCTTCTCGTATTGCTTTACCTCTACCTCTTGATAACGAAGAGGTAGAGGACCTTCGTTTTGTTGATACTTTTAGGATCCTCCAACGAGCAATGGAGAATGATGCTATTTATGATGATCAAGACAAGGAACTAGCGGAAGCAACCGAGGAATTAAAGGCACAAGAAGGAAGCTTGGAAGAAGAAAGCTTTGAAGATATAGGAAATTTGCAACAACAAGAACCTGAAGCACCCGATGTTGAGTTAAAGCCACTTCCCAAGGGATTAAAGTATGAATTTTGGGAGCGATAAGACGCACCTATGATTGTGAGATGAATTGAGTCCTAAGAGATGGAAAAGTTGCTGAATTTATTGAGAAGACATAAGAAGGTGATTGGGTATGCAATAAGTGACTTGAAGGGTATTAGTCAAGCCTTTTGCACCCACCGTGATACCACTCAAGAACAATGCAAGCTGTTGTTGAGCATCAAAGAAGGTTGAGCCATTCCATGCGCGAGGTGGTGAAGAAGGAGGTGATCAAATTGTTGGATGCCGGAATAATATACCCCGTGCCACATAGTGAATGGGTGAGCCCGGTGCATTGTGTACCAAAGAAGGGAGGAATAACGGTTGTGAAGAATGCGAAGGAAGAATTGATACCACAACGGGTCGTGACCGGGTGGAGAATGTGCATCGACTATAGGAAGTTGAACAAGACAACAAGGAAGGATCACTTTCCGCTACCATTTATCGATGAGATGCTTGAAAGGTTAGCCAAACATTCCATTTTTGTTTCCTTGATGGATACTCGGGGTTCATGCAAATTCCTATCCACCCGGATGATCAACACAAGACAACCTTCACATGTCCGTATGGAACTTTTGCATATAGAAGGATGCCATTTGGTTTATGTAATGCCCCGGCCACTTTTCAAAGATGTATGATGGCTATATTCTCGGATTTTATTGAAGAAATTATGGAGGTATTCATGGATGACTTCTCGGTGCATGGTACGTGTTTTGAAAGTTGCTTGGAAAATTTGGAAAAAGTCCTTAAAAGGTGTGGAGAAATTGACTTGGTGCTTAATTGGGAGAAGTGTCACTTTATGGTGAAACAAGGGATAATCTTGGGACATGTCATCTCCGAGAGAGGAATAGAGGTGGACAAGGCTAAGATTGAAACGGTTGAAAAGTTACCACCCTCGACAAATATCAAATTGTTAAGAAGCTTTCTCGGACATGCCGGATTTTATAGGAGATTTATAAAGGATTTCTCGAAGATCACCAAGCCATTGACATGACTTCTCCAAAAAGATGTGGAATATGACTTTGATGAAGAATGCTTGCATGCCTTTCGAACATTGAAGCAATCTCTCATAAGCGCACCAATTATGCAACCACCCGATTGGAATCTACCATTTGAGATAATGTGCGACGCAAGTGATTATGCTGTTGGAGCCGTTCTTGGACAAAGGAAGGAAGGGAAGGTACACACAATTTATTATGCAAGCAAAACTCTTAATGAAGCTCAAGTGAATTATGCGACTACGGAGAAGGAATCGCTCACGTGGTGTTCGGCTTGAAAAATTCAGATCCTATATTGTGAACTCAAAGGTGATTGTGTATACCGACCACGCTGCAATCAAGTACCTTTTGTCCAAGAAAGATGCCAAGCCACGATTGATTAGATGGATTCTACTATTACAAGAGTTCGATATGGAAATTAGAGACAAGAAAGGGTCGGATAATGTTGTAGCCGACCACCTATCAAGGATGCATCATGGAGACGATGGGACGCAAGTAATTGAAGATAGAATGAAAGATGACCATCTATATCGGGTACTTGATAGGAGAGGATGGATGAATGATATTATAAGGTGCTTACGGAAGATGCCATTAGATCACTTGGATAAAAATGTTAAAAGAAGGGTAATTGCCGAGAGCAGAAAATTTTATTGGGATGCACCATACCTATATAGATTGGGAGATGATGGAGTGCTAAGAAGATGCATACCGCGGGAACAAAGAGAAGAAATTCTAAGAAAATGCCACTCATCAGAGTATGGAGGTCATTATGGACACTTTAGAACGCAAGCAAAGGTATGTGCAAGCGGATTCTATTGGCCTGAGATGCATGAGGATGCAAAAAGGTTTGTTACAACTTGCCCATAATGCCAAAGGAGTGGAAATATATCACAAAGGAATGCAATGTCGCTGAATTATAATTTGCAAATTGATCTATTTGATGTTTGGGGCATCGACTTTATGGGACCTTTTGTGAACTCGCATGGATATGAACACATCTTGGTCATATTTGATTATGTATCAAAATGGGTTGAAGCAATTCCATGTCGGAAAGCATCTACGGAAGAAGTTATTCAAATGATCAAGACGGTGATATTCCCTCGATATGGTGTTCCTAGAATTTTAATAAGTGATGGTGGGTCACACTTTATTGGCAAGGATCTCAAAAGATGCTTGGCAAAGTTGGGAATCGAGCATAGGGTCTCCACGGCCTATCATCCACAAACAAATGGCCAAGCGGAAACATCGAACAAGCAACTCAAAGACATCCTCAAGAAGACGGTGACTAAAGGAGGAAAAGATTGGTCAAAGAAGCTAGGCAGACATTGTGGGCATACCGGACTGCGCATAAAACACCGATAGGTATGACCCCTTATCAATTTGTTTATGGAAAAACATGTCATTTGCCGGTAGAACTAGAGCACAAAGCTTATTGGGCAATAAAGGAGATGAATCTTGATATTGATGTGGCACGAATAAAGAGGAGGATTCAAATAAGTGAAATTGAAGAGCTAAGATTGAAGGCATATCACAGCACTAGCATCTATAAAGAAAAGATGAAGAGATGGTACGACAAAAGATTGCATAAGAAGGAATTCAAGGAAGGAGACAAGGTCCTACTATACAATTCTCGATAAAAGGTCTTCGGCAAGGGAAAATTGCAAAGCAAATGGGATGGACCATACGTCGTACACTCGATGTCACCATCGGGAGCGGTAACAATCATGGACTTCAAGGGAGATCAATATGTTGTGAATGAACAGCGACTCAAGGTATTCCTAGAGCCTGACATTGTGCCCATTAAATACATTGACGTCTACACCTTGGATGGTGACCCGGATCGTCAAGACTAGCGATGAAAACAAGGTAAGTTTGTAAATAATTTTTATTTTTTTATGAACATTCCACCTTTACCCCTTACTTATTTTATGATGAGGACGTCGTATGTTTTAAGTGTGGGGGGAAGGTGTGATCTCTTGGTTTTTTCTAGTTGAGTTGTTTCCTTTTAAAAAAAATAGTTCGATGGTGTGATTTAAATTAGTGTGGAGTCAATAAAAACAACATCCTTGTGCAAGTTTTTCCTTTTCCTCTACTTGTTGGTTTGTTCTTTACCTTTATTATTTGAGCATGAGTAATGAGCATTAATGTTTACCGTGGTGCTTAATGGAAGTTGCCTATAAAGTAGCCATACTATACTTTAATCTAGAACCTCACTTTGACTTTGCTATGAGTAAGACTAAAATTGGAGGCTTTTTATTTCTGAAAATTTATGAAAAACCCTTGCAATAAAGGTTAGCATCTCCTTTTTCCAAGTCGAGAGACAAGCATATCCTATACAAGGCCTATATTATATATACTCCACCATAAGTGTTGTTAGCATGATGAATTGGGTTAGGACTTTTCTCTATTGGGAGATCTAATTTCGAGCAATGATCATGTCCTTGATATTATATCTTTTATTGCTAGCCTCGTCATATATTCGGTAACGGGAACTTCACATTGAATGCCCCGTATATCGCCGGATTCCATACCCAAACCATATACATCTTTTTATCATCTTATTCCTTGAACACAACCCATGTCCGAAGATTCGTTCCATTTTTAGGCAAGGATTTATTTAAAATTCAGATTGTGATTCATATCAAAGAGGCGAGCGAAAAACTTCGGAAAGAGATCAAGATGTCAAGAAAAGAGAATAGAAAAAAAATAACATGTGTGTGTGCGCATAAAAAAAAGAAGAAGAGAAGAAAGAAAATAAGAAAAAGGAAGAAAGGAGAAAAAGGAGGAATTCAAGGCAAAGCAAGGAAGATATATTAAGGGATGATGAATCAAATGAAGATCAAGAGAAGTGCAAGGAAGGATGCGTCAATGTTGAGAACGAATCTTCAATATTCCAATCATGTGCAATCCGACATCGAGGACATCATTAGTGCCTTGAAGTCATTATTCTTTTTCCCTTTGCACATGTCCACCATTCTAAATCTTCTCATCCTTGATACCCTTACATTATGGTTTAATTCTCATGATCATTGGCTCGGAAGGTGAACGACCACTAGAGGATTTTCTTAGCTTGATAATACTTGTGTTAACTTCACTAGCCATACCCATAGCTCCACCTTACATTATAAATGAGAGACTTGTGGGAGGTGAGAGTTTATGAACTATCTAGAATAGCCACTTTAAATGAGCGACATGTGAGGACTTGGAGAAAGACTTTGTCTAATACTTGTTGCAGGAATTTTATTTTAAACTCGTGGAAAACCCTCCAATGGAAGTAAGAAAGTAAGTATGGTTGGATTTGAGGATCTCCAGTAAAAGAAATGAGTTGTGGGGTAAGTCTTGAATTGACAATATTTCTAAATGCCCATGTTTATGTCGTGATCATTGCTTTCATGTTTCTTATATTAAAGATGAAGGTTTAACTAACTTATAAGGAAAGGTGAGACGAAGCACATTTCAACTCCATGGATGAATGACTTTTGCAAGCAACTTGCTCGAGGACGAGCAAGATCTAAGTGTGGGGGAGTTGTTGGCGGTCAAATATGACACCCCTAAGGAACTTGTTACACTTTGGTTTCGGCTTTGATTTGGAACTAACTTGCCACTAGGCATACTAATGATGTACCAAGTTCGACACGAGCACGTGTTTTTGGAGTGTGTTATTTACGTAGGAATTTAGCACTTAAAGGACACTTCCGGGCGAAGTTCATGAAGCACCTTATGAGAAGATATTGAAGTCCGGCACAAGTCAAGACTCAAAGTGAACATGACTTCAAATGCTCTAAAGGTCATCATGAGATTTGGAGATTTACCCACGAGATCAACTCAACTTGGGAGATATTCGCGCAGCCCAGAACAGCATGATCTTCCAATGCAGATTCGGCGACCCAAACGTACTCTAATGGCAAAACATTGAATACCAAAGTTGTGCGCCTTGTCGAAAGCTTCGATTTGAACATATGGAAAGCCCAATTCGGATCAAGGAGCTAGGAGATATAGCCCTCGAAATGTCAGCTGCGTAGACAAGTCTGAAATCAGACAGATTATCTTCCGAGACTGATTTGGGGATCTTATCTTCGTTTCCATGGAAGGAAATGAATACCAAAGTTGAAGATAATTTCGTGCCATATAATTTAGATACCGAATTTGCATTATTTGGAGTCTGGACGTGAGAGATATGACATCGGGAAGGAAGTGCTGCGAATCAGGAAAATCTGGATGAGGCTGATTTTATGAAAACCAAGTTTGCTTCTCTCCCAAGCAAGATCTCGTGCAAGGCAAGGTGGAGCACGCCCCAAGGCTCCCCAAGGATATAAATACAACCCCCTAGGTGCTCAAGAGGGGGTGTTGGATCAATTCAACTTTTAGAGCCACATAGAGGAGAAAGGAGGACGCCCGGAAACCCTAGCAAGGCCCCTCCGGCGCCGCCACAAGATCAAGAGCAAGGAGGAGATTGGATCTTCAAGGGAGAAAGCAAGGCGGAGAGCATCTTCCTCGTCGATCTTCATCTACTTCGAGGGATTCTACACCATGTCTCGCGCTACAATGTGTAACATTATGGGGTAAAATCCTTGTTTGTCCTTGGGGTTGAAGGAAGAGCTTGAGTTGTAATCACCGAACTTATGTTTTGGATCTTTTTGCTATCATATTAATGTTGATGGTGCTTAAATCTTAATTGCCGGCTGGCTTGCTTTGGGTATGCATCGCTCGTAGCTTCACATATCGTGTTCCTTTTGTTCCTTATTTGCTTACCGTCGTGTAGTGACATGTACGTGGGAGGGAAAGCATATCGAACTTGGTTCACACCCCTTAGTTTTGCATACCTAGATCACATCAACGTCTTGTGTTTCTATCGTTCGACCACGGATTACCCTCGTGTAGTGACTAGTACGCGAGAGGGAAAGGGTCGGACTCGGTGCACCTTTACCTTTGATAGTTTAGATCGGTTCGTTCTTGTTAGGTGGTTACTTCTCTAATGATCCTAGACCCCTTGGGCAAGCTTTCTAGATTCTTAAACTCTCCATACCTTTACTCTCTTTGTTAATCTCTTTAACCTAGAGTAGATTAGTTCTTATTTATACATCATCACTTGATAAAGAGCTTTCAATCGTCAAGTTTAGTGCTTAGTTGAGCGTAGCAATCCACTTGTTCCACGGATTGATAAACCTTGGGGGATACTCTAAGGGAAAAGCTACAACCGACTCGTGCGCTTGCGGATCATAATTTGGCGCGTTATCTACCGTCAACAGAGCTCAGGGTAGGATAAAAGATAAAGCATACTTGCATCAAATCAAATCATACCATCAGATCAAGATGTGCACCGGTATGGATATGGTGAGTATGGTAAGGTGGATACTAGGCCCGGAATGGGTGCTAGATATTACCATACATATATGATGAGAACTGTGGGTTGATGGTAAGGTGGACACTAGCCCCGGAATGGACACTAGCTATTACCATCAAAGTTATGGAACTCCTTTTTGCATGACCATCTCTCTCCTTTTTCTCCTTTGTTTGGGACATGGGCTATTCTTTCTTTCTTTTTTTTTCTTTTTTTCATGATTTGAGCATGTCTCTCTTTCTTTTTTTTGCATATAGCCCATGTTTCTTTTGAAGGATACTTTTGGAGGGAGATGTCACACCACATATGGAGCTTTATTTTTATAAAATGGATGAATGATACAATGCTAACTTCCTGTGTAGAAGCATAGCAAGGGGAAATAGGTGGGGTGCACATGAATCTTGATCATGAAAGTAATGCAAAGAATTCTCACAAGGGGCACAGAATTTCACAAAACTCAATGCAATAACAAGCAGCATAAGAGTATAAGGTTTTCAACTATGAATGTCATATGGCTTTGGTAGGACGGTGACATATCAAAGAGGAGCTTTTCCAAGAGGTTTTGTGTTTTCAAAAATAAATAACCCAAGAAAGTTTAGTCGTCAGAGCAACAGATCATATCATCGTGCCATATCATACTCGGCTAATTACTTAGGTGAACATGCTTGTCCTTAAGATGGTTATTGTTCACAAGCATCAGGTAGATAACGAGGAATAAAACATATGTGAGTCTACTCAGGCATCAAGCAAGCTAGGTGATCTTCAGCATCAACATTCGAGTTTTAATTTATATGAGATAGACAGTTATGCTTTATAAAACTCAGGAATGAAAGAGTGAGTTGTCGATATGCAAACCGGCGCTATGCATAGAAGCTGAACCGTGAGAGGCTCTCCATAGGAGTGAACTCGTGTGGGTCCCGTTAAGGTTCTTGTAGATGATCAATCGGCTAGCGCGGAGTGATCACAGTGGGTACGTGCGAATACATCGTGCCTGCATTGGGAGAGTCGTGGCTCTCCCCCACACTGTCTCGAACCTAGATGTCCTTCTAAAACAATCGACCAAAGTAATGACACAAGGATGGCTAGACCGGGTTATGTTGACGGTCGATATTTGCCATTTTCAAGGCCGTCAACTCCGCAAATTTGAGCATGAATTGCACATCCACACTAGAATAGGTGCTTAAACTCATACTTTCCACCAGTGTCGATGTCTATTCGAATGCAGATATCTAGCTTAAGAAATGGGAGGAATCAATGCACTTTCACTCCACTCCAATCCAAGGCACTCAAATGCCCTAATCAGGGATGCCACATGGATTCTCCTGGATCCATGATGTCACCATTCCATGTGAAGGACTCTCGACGAATCATACGCTGCCACGTCAGCATCACATGGATCCATGGGCCCACATTGCCAACTAAACCACCAGGAAATGTGCCATGCACGGAGGAGAGGCATTAGGGCCCACATGCAAGCGAGCGGAGGAAGCGGGCGGATGGCGGCCGGAGGTTCGGCCGACCCTAGGATCGGCCGAACCGACCTAGGGCCGGTTGATCCTCCTCGTCCACATGCTGGTTGCTCATTGGCTTTGGCTGCATTCCCGAGTGTTTAGGGGCACTTTGAGCCTCGGAGCAAGCCTCCTCCTTGTCTATAAATAGGAGGGGAGGGGCTCATTTCTCACACACCACCAAGCTCTCAAGTTTCACTTCTCTCTTGTGTGTAGCTCTCTCTCCTCTGTCCAATCGCCCATGAGGTGATTCTCACCTCTTGTGGTAGAATGGTGATGAGGAGAGATCTAGATTAGGATTAGTTGAGAGGTAGAGTAGGGGTAAGGAGTGAGTTGATGTCCTCGTGGATGCTTGTTCTTCATGTAGATCAAAGTGAGTATTTCAACATTTCTTATTTAGACTATAGTGGACATCATGCATGATTGATTTGTTCTTGTGTTCGTGGCTCGTTCATAAGTTAGAGGCTTGTGTTCTTCATGACACAAGGCTTCGATCCTTTAGAGCGAGTCGTAGTTCATTTACTTGTTTGCATGCTCGATCCTGCTTTAGTTAAGTAAGTCCGCAGATCTCGTTTAGCCGCATCCATAGCTTCCTTCGCTCCCGCTTCAATGATATGATCTGATTCTGATCTTTCCCTTATTCGTGGGACCGTATCTATACGGTTGCTATAGTGTAGTTGCGGGTCGACAGACGTAACCGCATTATAGTATTTATTTGGGGTACAGACGTGGTGTCTGGACCCTGGTTTTCCTGCGAAGACCACGTACGATCGTAGCATAGAGGTAGGTCGTAGCGGTGACTGTTGGACCCTTTGTCAACCCTCTTACGCCGCGTGCATCGAGTTGGGCTCGCTTGCCAAGACCTTGAGTGTTGTCGCCTGGGGATGTCTAAGACCGAGAATAACATCTTGAGAGCTAAGTCCCTTAAGGAAGTGCTTCTTGTATCTCGACCTATCGTAAATTTGGTGTCCTTGGTAGACCCTCTGGTTACTCTCCGTCCTAAGGGAACGAAACCCGACGGGAATACTCATTCCCCTAGGGAGAAGTGCTACAACGGTGTATCCGTCAGGCGCTATGGATCTGCTCGACTGGTGTACCCGGAGTTTTACACGCTCACGCCACGGTGCCCGTGTTGAGGTTAAGAAATGCCAACAAGCATTTCTGCGCCGTTTGGGACTGTTATTGTTAACCTTCGAGCTGCTCTATCCTCATATTTATCTTTTCCTTTTCTTCTACCTTCACCCCGCTACCTTTTGAGATATCCCTATTTGTTTTCTTTTCTTCTACCTCTACCCCCGCTACTCATGGAAGGTTATCCTCAGAGCCATCTTCGTCAAGACCCACTCTTACATCTGGCTGTAGGCTTCACCCCTCTCTCATGAAGCTAATTCAGGACCTATCCTTCTCGGAGTTAAGTCATGAGAACTCCTTTGATCATGTGAGAGACTACGAGCATCTGATTGAAACTCAGGGTAAAACCGGAGAATCACCGGATGCTCGGAAAAGAGAGTGTTTCCTGCTATCCCTCTCTGGGGAAGCACGGGATTGACACCATTGTTTTGGTAGAGACTACCTTACTTGGGAAAGGTTGAGAGCAGCTTTTTGCTCTCACTTCTTCCCAATACAACGTGTCATCTCGTTAAGGGCAAAGATTCTCTGTTTCAAGCAATGTGAGGAGGAATCACTAGGAATGGCATGGAATCGTTTCGCCTCCGCGGTGGAAGATTGCCCAGTCCTTTACATTCCCGACTAGATGTTGCTTCAGCATTTCTGGTTTGAATTGCGGAAGGATGATGCCATGAGGCTTAATGCTCTCTCCGGAGGATCCTTTGTGCACCTAGATGCTGTTGAGGGAAAAGAGATCCTGGATAATCTCTGAGATTTCAGCTCCCCTTGTATCCCGGTCAATGAGGCACCCACTAGAGGAAATGTTGAGCCACCTAGATCCATCATCAGCCGAGTCCAAGGTTTCATATCCATTCTTTCTGAGCTCTGGCTGAAGATGTCATTCCTGAATAGCAGGAGTCTAAGGGAAAGATTTCATGGCGCGAGATCTACCCTTGGGTTCCCCTCTTGTGCATCTTCTTAGACCTTCTCCCCCGAGACTTTGTCTCGTGGGAGGATGGAGAAAGTAGTCCGGAAAGAACAACCATTCTCGGCCAGGATGACTTGTTCGATCCTCACTACTAACTCCTAAGGAGGGTATGAGAGGCCTATCGTGTTTCTACGTCAAGGTTTGAGCTGAAGTGCTTTTGCTGAAGTTTCATATAAACCGAGACATCGGTCTCTGCTTTATAATCCATTGGATTCATCCATCAGACTGAAGGAGCATGATCATTTACCAATCGAATGGAGTGCATTCACTTTCTATCTCAAGCACATCGATCGATGCCGATCAGTCAGGAGAAGCTCGCACTTCGTATCCTATGCCTGACTTGATCGATGCCCAATGGGAGGTGCACTTTCCAGCTTATCCATAATCCCCCATTGGAAGCTTAGGCCAGACTTCGAAATGTTTTCATTGCCCCGATGAGAACATCGAACCCTTTGCCTAAGGTAAGAGCGAGTTAAATCTTGCTCTTGTCGAACTCGGTTCCCGATCGTGCAGGCCTCGAAGTCCATGCTCATCCTCTTTGAAGGTCGAGTGTCTTTCTGAGCTTGAGTTCACTCGGAGATCGGTACCTATTGGTGAAGCACTAGCCTTAGTGTTCGATCTTTTCGTCTCCGAGTTCCGCGACCCTAGTGCTATAGTCCTCGAGTCCCATGACCACCTCAGGGAAGGCCTCGGCCTCTCTGGGATGATCATGCTTGCCCTCAGCCTCGATATACCTTTTTGGGCTCGAGTTCATATATGCACTACCCTTGCAGATCAGAGCTTATCCTCATATCAACATTATCTGCAAGGAGATGGTCATAAGTTAAGACAGGAGATCACAAGACACCCGCATCCTGAGTACTCTTGGGACTCATCTCGTTTCCCCAGGAAGAATTATCCTTTGGGTATCTTGTGGACCGAGGTCATGGAGGAGAAAAAGTTGCCAAGATTAAGAGAAGTAGGCAAAGGACCACAGGAAGGCAGCACCATTGAGGCGACCCGAACGCTTCGTGACTACCATCAGAGGTGTCTACACTTTTGACGAACCGAGTTTGTTGCCTAGGTGATATCCCCCAGTTCTCTATGGTGATATCATGGTTTGGCCAAGGTTGGTATATAGTGGAGGATGAATTTTCAACCTCAAACTTATCCTAGCCTAAGCCTAAGCCAATCTTTCCATCTCGGGGAATCCTCCTGGGCCGTCGATGCTGAGACTTGCTGGAGCCCACACGAGAAAGGGGAGGACCAGAGGGGCCTGAGGCCGAACCTGTGTTCTACCGAAACCCAGTGCCGCCTTTCCCCTTCTTCTTTCGTGTGTGCGTCTCGTTCTCTTCCAAAACCTTCTCCCTGCCGCCCGACGAGTTTTCGCATCGCGAAATCCATCTCCTCCACCTCACCATTCTCAGCATCACCGCATCCATGGCCGGTTACAGTTTCGCTCAGCTTCGTAGGGAGGCCTCACCCCTCAATTCAGGGGGAAGGAAGCCCCTCTCATCTCATCGACCTCAGCAACCTGGATGAGGTGATGGGGTCGCCGGAGGCCATGACTCCCGAGAGAGGCAGGAGTGTAGAGAGCACTCGCAGGATGCCCACCGATTCCCCAGTGCAGTCGTCCCGGTGAGGCTCCTCCTCCCCGCCTTCTTTCCCGGCCAGGATGGCCACCATGGGGAACAAGACTGCTGCCAAGCGCATCTTGTTCGACGATCCCCCTGGGCCACCCTTGAAGCCAGGAGAGTGCTACATTGGGTCTGACTTCAACAGCTATGGAGAGGCCTTCTGCCATACTTATGAGCAGGATGTGTGGGATGAGTTCCCGCTTCCACAGACCCGGTGCAAAATCTTCGGAGTGAAGACGGCCACTAGAGGCTATGGTACACCCTACCGTAAGCCGCCTCAGTGGGAGCGAGTCCTCACCAAGATCATTGCAGACATCCGGGTAAATGGCGCCAAGAAGACCCCGGCCCTAGCAAAGCTAGAAAATAGACTAGCTGAACTGTTCTTAGAACATGAGAAGCTAGTTGAGGAGTCAAGCAGGGAGGGGATACCGTGAGCTCAGCGTGAGTATCGCCTGGAGGAGGACATGACCTGTGCAGAGGTTAGCGATAGCTGAGGGAGAGGAGCAGATCTTCTCCGAGTAGTGGGGATTAGCCCCAGCTTTAGTTCATTAGGCACTAGTCTAGGTCTAGGTTTGATTTCCCTTTGTTTCCCTTTATTCCATTTATTTCCTTTGCATGTGTGTAAGCGCCTATTCATTTTGTTTGAAACATTTGAATTTGAATAAAGTGGCTCACCAGTCATGTAACCCGGTTTAGCCACCCCTTGTGTCATTACTTTGGTCTCTTTGATTTAGAGGACATCTAGGTTCGAGGCAGTGTGGGGGAAGAGCCACGACTCTCCCAATGCAGGCACGACGTTTCCATACGTACCCACTGCGAGCACTCCGCGCTAGCCAACCGATCACTACTGAGAACCTGAACAGGACCCGCATGAGTTCACTCCTGTGGAGAGCCTCTAATGGTTCATCTCTCATGCATAGCACCGGTTTGCATCTCGACAACTCACTCTCTGTCATTCCTGAGTTTTATAAGCTATATATGTCTATCTCTAAACTAAAACTCGAATGATGATGTTAAAGATCACCCAGCTCGTTTGTACCTGAGTAGACTTACATATGTTTTATTCCTTGTTATCCGCCTGATGCTTGTGAACCATAATCTTCTTAAGGACAAGCATGTTCACCTAAGTAATTGACAAGTATGATATGGCTGGATGATATGATCTTTTGCTCTGATGACTAACTCTCTTGGGGAATTTATTTTTGAAAACTCAAAACCTCTTGGAAAGGCTCCTCTTTGATATGCCTCCATCCCATTAGAGCCATATGATCTTTGTAGGTAAAAACCTTCGGTTCATATGCTACTTGTTATTACTTTGAGCTTTGTCAAATTCTGTGACCCTTGTGAGAATTCTTTTCATTACTTTCATGATCAAGATTTATGTGCACCCACCTATTTCCCTTGCTATGCTTCTATGGAAGTTAGCATTGTATCATTTATCTATTTCATAAAAATAAAGCTCCATATGTGGTGTGACATCTCTCTCCAGAAGTGTCCTTCAAAAAGAGACATGGGCTATAAAAAAAATGCATGCTCAAGGCATGATAAAAAAAGAGAGAAAAGAAAAATAGCCCATGTCCAAAATAAAGGAGGAATAGGGGAGAGATGAGAACATGCAAAAAGGGAGTTCCATATTATAGATGGTAATAACTAGTGTCCATTCCGGGGCTAGTGTCCACCTTACCATCAACTCAGTTCTAACCTTATATATGTATGGTAATATCTAGCACCCATTCCGGGCCTAGTATCCACCTTACCATACACACCATAACCATACTGGTGCACATCTTGATCTGATAGTATGATTTGATTTTCTCTGTGGATCCAGTCTTTGACTTTGCAAAATATGTGATGTAAGTATGCTTACTCATTATCCTACCCTGAGCTCCACATATAGCCATCATTAGAAGTAGGATGAAGAAAGGCAAATGCCTTAGTGAGGACATACACACTTTGAGCGATCTGAGAGAATCAAATAAGAAAGCCACCAAGAGTTTTGTTTATGAAAATCTTGCAAAACCTCAAGGCGTTTATCATCAGGTGCATAAGTGACTTGATTCACAGCTATTCTACTTTTCAATCACCCAAGGAACATGATAGCCACTACACGAGGTTCAAGGAGCAAGGTATGACTTGGAATATCTCTTATGTTTGTCGTACTCTTGGGTATTCATGACCCACTTGGCTTTGTTTCCCCTTCACTTGGGACGAGCAAAGGTCAAGTGTGGGGGTGTTGTTGACGGTCGATATTTGCCATTTTCAAGGCCGTCAACTTTTGCAAATTTGAGCATGAATTGCACATCCACACTAGAATAGGTGCTTAAACTCATACTTTCCACCAGTGTTGATGTCTATTCGAATGCGGAGATATTTAGCTTAAGAAATGGGAGGAATCAATGCACTTTCACTCCCACTCCACTCCAATCCAAGGCACTCAAATGTGGCCAATCAGGGGCTGCCACATGGATTCTCCTGGATCCATGATGTCACCAATCCATGTGAAGGACTCTCGATGAATCATACGCTGCCACGTCAGCATCACATGGATCCATGGGCCCACATTGCCAACTAAAGCCGGAAACGTGCCATGCACGAGGAGAGGCATTAGGGCCCACATGCAAGCGAGCGGAGGAATCACGGGCCGGATGGCCCGGAGAGGTTTCGGCCGACCCTAGGATCGGCCGGACCGACCTAGGGTCGGTTGATCCTCCCCGTCCACGTGTTGCTTGCTCATTGGCTCTTGGCTGCATTCCCGGTTGTTTAGGGGCACTTTGAGCCCCGGAGCAAGCCTCCTCCTTGTCTATAAATAGGAGGGGAGGGGCTCCATTTCTCACACACCACCAAGCTCTCAAGTTTCACTTCTCTCTTGTGTAGCTCTCTCTCCCTCTCTCCAATTCTGCCCATGAGAGGTGATTGTCCCTCTTTGTGGTAGAATGGTGATGAGGAGAGATCTAGATTAGGATTAGTTGAGAGGTAGAGTAGGGGTAAGGAGTGAGTTGATGTCCTCGTGGATGCTTGTTCTTCATGTAGATCAAAGTGAGTATTTCAGCATTTCTTATTTAGACTATAGTGGACATCATGCATGATTGATTTGTTCTTGTGTTCGTGGCTCGTTCATAAGTTAGAGGCTTGTGTTCTTCATGACACAAGGCTTCGATCCTTTAGAGAGCCGTAGTTCATTACTTGTTTGCATGCTCGATCCTATTTAGTTAAGTAAGTCCGTTGTATCTCGTTTAGCTGCATCCATAGCTTCCTTTTTGCTCCCAATTCAATGATATGATCTGATTCCGATCTTTCCCTTGTTCGTGGACCGTATCTCTATACGGTTGCTATAGTGTAGTTGGGTCGAGGCGTAACCGCATTATAGTATTTATGTGGAATGCGTGGTGTGCGGACCTGGTTTTCTGCAAGACCATGTATGATCGTGAGCGTAGAGGTAGAGCAGTGGTGACGATCATTGGACCCTTTGTCAACCCTCTTACGTCGGCGTGCTGAGTTGGGCTCACTTGCCGGACCTTGAGTGTTGGCCAGCCTGGATGACTAAGACTTGAGAATAACATCTTGAGAGCTAAGTCCTTAAGGAAGTGCTTCTTGTATCCCGACCTATCGGTAAGTGGTGTCCTTGGGTAGACCCTCTCTGGTTAACCCGACGGGAATACTCATTCCCCTAGGGAGAAGTGCTACAACGGTGTATCCGTGCGCTTGCAGATTTGTTCGCACTTGTCAGTGTACCCGGAGTTTCTTACACGCTCACGCTGCCTTACGCCCGGTGTTGAGGTTAAGTAACAGTTACATGACCGGTGGCCACTTTATTCAAATTCAAATGTTCTAAAATAAAAAGATTGCCCAGTCCTAGAAAGGAAATAAATGAATGAAGGGAAATAAACCTAGACCTAGACTAGCGCCTACGAACTAAAGTTGGGGTTAATCCCCACTACTCAAAGATCATAGAGTCGTGTGCCCTGGCCAAGAAACGTCGCCTCATCTTCGCACAGAGGCCACGGCGAAGGTCACACACATCATCCCTCAGCTCGGCCAGGTCCAACTTCTGCTCTGAGAAAGCAGCCCTGAGCTTCTTGTTGCTGGCTTCCAATTCCTTCATCAGTGGGGTCAGCTTGACCACTGAGGAGAGCTTAGGGAGTTGCTCGGCTGCCCGAGTCTTCTCCCTAGACCTCCTAGTGTAGGGCGGCGGTGGCAGTCCGTCGTCCAGGCCAAGGTCTTCATCCTCTTCAGGACGGGTCTTTGGGCGTGCCAGAACCTTCTCTTTGGGCGCCGCCTTATAGTAATAGGCGGCTGCGGCGGGGCTGTGCTCGTCTGCCCCCGAGCTAGCGATGATCCATGTGCGCTAGGCGGAGCGAACGGCAAACCCTTGGGGCGAAGCTGAGCCGTAGTTGGCCTGCCGTATGGGCTGGCTGCCCATCTCATGTGCCTCTTCCCAAGCGAGGCGGAGCGCCTAGGCGGTGGCGTGCTCAGGATTCTCACTGGCGGGATGGTGGCGGCGGAGGAACCTCTAGGACTCCGGCCACCATCGCAAGGTCCGCTGCAGGGGCGACATCAATGGAGGGGTTACCCCCTGCCCCGGGACCGGTGGACGAGGTGGAGTCATCGAAGGGAACGACGCTCTTCCGGCCATAAGTGCGGCGATGAGCTGAGGATGAAGAGATGGAGGAGATGGATTCTGCGCGACGCGAAACTCGTCGTGCGGAAGGGAGAGGGTTTCTGGAGGAGGAAGAGATGCACACGCGAAAGAAGAAGGGAGGCAGCGTCACCAGGGCTTCGGCCGAACTAGGGTTCGGCCGACCCTAGGTGGTCCCCTTTGGCCTTCCCCCTTCACGTGTGGGCTCAAGCAGCCCTCAAGACCAAAGGCCGGTGGATGCCCGAGATGGAAAGGTTGGCTTAGGCTAAAGCTAGGATAAGGTTGGGGTTGAATAATCAACGTTTACTATATAATAACTTTGGCTAAGCTAATAGTATAACCATAGATAATCTGGGGAAACTCACCTTGACAACATACCTAGTCCATCAAAAGTGTAGAAGCCTCTGATGGGGATCATGAAGTGCTCACCGTGTCGTCACGATGGTGTTGTCTTCCTGTGGTCCTTTGCCTTACTCCTTTCTATCTTGGCAAAAAAAAATTTCTCCTGCATAGTCAGTGTTCACAAGATACTCGAAGGATAATTCTTCTCAGGGGAACAAAATAAATGAGTCCCAAGAATACTCAGAGTGCGGGTGTCTGGTGATCTCTTGTCTCAACTCATGGCCATCTCCCTTGCAGATAGTGTGATGTGATGATAAGCTCTGATCTGCAAGGTTAGTGCATATGCGAACACGAGCCCAAAGGATATAACAAGGTTAAAAGCAGGCATGATCATCCCAGGGGCTGAGGCAGCCCTAGGGTGGTCACGGGACTTGGGAGCTGCATCACTAGGGTGGCGGAACTCAGAGATGAAAAGATCGAGCACTGAGGCTAGTACTCCAACAACAGGAACCAATCTCCGAGTGAACTCAAGCTCAGAAAGACACTCGGCCTCCAAAGAAGATAGAGCATAGACTCCCAAAGGCCGGTGTACAATCAAGAACCAGAGTTCAGGTGAAGAACGAGATTTAACTCGCTCTTGCCTTAGGCAGAGGGTCCGATGTTCTCATCAGAACAATGGAAACATCACGAAGTCTGGCCTAAGCTTCCAATGGGAGGCTATGGATAAGCTAGACAATGCAACTCCCATTGGGCATCGATCAAGTCAGACATAAGGTATGAAGTTTAAGCTTCTCCTGACTAATCGGCATCGATTGACGAGCTTTAGATATGAAGTGAATGCACTCCATTCGATCGGTAGATGGTCGTGTGTTGGCGGTCGATTTCCGTCAACCTAGCCACTTGTTTACCTTCTATGTTGGTATTAATTTGATATTCACACTAACGATCCTAACCCCCATTATATGTTAAGTTCACACTCGTGCATGGTTTTTGGAGTTTATTGTTTACACAGGAATCAAGAGTCTAAATGAGGACTTCCGGGTAAGGTTCATCAAGGTTTTAACGAGAAGATCATGGACCCCGGGATAAGTCAAGAAACAAGATGAACATGACTCCAAATGAACCAAGGACTAAAGCGTGAAGTCGAGAAGTGTTGAGGACCTAGACGGAAGATGCGGGAGTTCATACGCCAAGCACCCTTATTTAAACCGCGAGGAAAATGACGTCAAGGAACCACATGCTACTCGGCAAAAACTCAAGAAGTCGCGAGAACCTTCAAGAAACGGGGGACCGGGGCCGAAAAGGCCACTGGGCGGTCGGCCCAGCCGCTGGCCGCTGGCTTTTTGTGTCGGTTTGCCACTTTGACCTAGATGATCCTCAGGCTATTTATAGTCTCCGTGCGGGTTGCAACTATCAAGCCATTCGTCATTCGCCGAGGAGCAGAGGAGCTTGAGGGACACCACCCGGAGAGGATGGTCGTGAGTCGTCTAGGGTTTACCTGGCCGTGGGAACCTTGCAAGGAAGACCACGTCGGAGTTCGGGCGTGAATCAAAGATCAAGGTAGGATCCCGGTTGGATCTTATTCATGTATACACTTTTGATGGAGTTTTAATGGATCCGATTCCTAGTGATCGAGTACCTTTGTTTATGATTCTTGTTCTTGCTTGGGTGTTTTCTTCCTCAATCTATTCTCGAGATTGATTGCATGGGATGTTCTTGTAGCCACGGTGGCTAGAGGTGCATACCCGATCTACCAAGTAGTTCAACGCACTCCTTGCATGTGTGGTCTAAGATTCAACCGCGAAGAAAGGGAAAATCATGACAGGATGTTGACACCGAGTACAGCGGGGTGACTTAGGGGGTTTGACCGAAGGTCAAGGTTTAAAGACGCTTTCAATGAGATTCATTTTGCTCTCTCTTCTATCTTGCTCGGAACTACGACATAAACACGATCTAAATCCCTCTAGATCAGTACCTCAATGCTTTCTCTTGCTACCTCTAATGATCTTAGTAGATTAGATGCATTCAAAACTTCTTAAAGATGCAAGTGTTTCTCAGTTATTAGATTGAGTCTTGCGTTACACACTGTTCCACAGATTCGATACCTTGGGTGATACTCGAGAGAAAAAGGTACTACATGATCTATAAGCTTGCGGTGAACCTTGGCGCGTTATTGAACCGTCAACAAGCCCTTTTTCTAGCGCTGTTGCTGGGGAACAAGTATTCAAGATCCAATCTAGTATCTCATTTGTAAGTATTTTCAGCTTCTTTTTGATTTTCTTTTGCATCTATTAAACTTTGATCATCCTCAAAACCAATCTAATCTAGTTTTGACTAACCCTTTTAAAGTTTTCTTTTCTTTTAGATCTTTTGTATATTTTGTTTATCACTAACCCTAACAGGAAATGGACGGCTACCTCTCCAACAAACCGAAAAATTTTGTGGATGATCCAGAAAAACTTTACAAGCAAAGGATACGCAAAGCACGAACTAGGAAGCTGGAGATTGTAGATCCAAAAGCCGGAGCCAAAGGATCGTCGGGATCTCCAAAGGAATCATCACCTACAAGTCTGAAGAAGGAATCACCACCTCCGAGGAGAGATCAACTGAACCGCCACCAATGGCACAAGAGAGGAAGATTGGGGATCTTTGCATCCCGGAGCTCATTGATCTCCCCATCCTCAACCAAGCCGACATCAGAAGACCGTTTGAGATCAAGACTTCAACCATCCGCATGGTGCAACATACACCTTTCACCGGTAAAGAGGATCCTAACCTTCACATCCAAGCATTCATTCAACTTTGTCAGACATTTACGATGGAAGGGCTGGATCAAAATCAATTAAGGGCAAGATTTTTTCCGTTCTCACTTCTCGGAAAAGCCTTGCAATGGTTCTATACTCTACCGGTGGAGACGGTGCAAAATTGAGAAGCATTGATGAGAGCTTTCATTTAGGAGTACTATTCACCGGGTAAGACTCAAAGCTTGCGTAATAAGATTGCTACTTTTGCTCAATATCCTACTCACACTATCGCGGAAGCTTTCGAGCATTTCAATGAGTACACCCGAGCCGTGGCACAACACAAGTTCCCAAAGGAGGACCTTTTTCAAAAGTTCTATCAAGATCTCAATCTAGCATCGAGGACCGTAATTGACGCATCGGCGGGAGGATCTATTATTGAGCTCACTCCGACGGAGGCATTCACTCTTTTCAAGAAGGTTGCGGATAATTATACATGGGCATCATCCGGACGCTTACTTCCGGTTCAACCCACGGGCAATGTTAAAGGTGTTTTGCAGGTTGAAAAGGAAGAACTTCTAGAAGGAAAGATTGACTCACTCATGAGGAGGTTGGAGAAGATGGAGCTAGAAAAGAAAGTAGCCCAAGACTTAAAGGCCGCCGAAGAAAGATACACGTGTGAAGAATGTGGGTAGTACGACCATGTCCAAAAAGATTATCCGGAGGAAGAAAAGGTGCTCGACTACATGAGGAAAGGAGATTTCTTGAACTTCCGCTACGGGCAAGGTAGACCTCAATTTAGTGCAAGTTCGTCTATTCAAAACACGGTGCGTCTTCGTATACAATTGAAGGACTTCATGGACGAGCAAGCAAAGATCGACAAGGACACCGTCACTAAGTTCAAGACTATGGATAAAATATTGGAGAACATCGATGGCAAGGTGACGGAGGTCGGGAGCTCCAACCATCAAGTGCTCAACATGATGAAAATGTTAGAATCACAAGTGGGACAACTTGTCGGGCACTTAACCGCTAATGAAGGAAGATTGGGGCAGCCCAAGGTCCCGAGATGGCGAAGGCTATTCAAACTCGCTCGGGAAAGGCGGAGGATCCCGAACTTTCGGGTGCAAGGAAGCCTAAGCCAACCGTCAAGCGGAAGATCACAGTAAGGAGAATGTGACAACTATTTCGGAGATTGCTACCGAAGAGCCGGAATTCGAAATGCCAAGTGATGACATGAAGATGCCCACGCTAAAGACACACTACTTTCGAGGTAATGTTGATAGTCATTTTGAAAAGTTTGTGGAAGTGGTGCGCAGGTTAAGCATCAACATGCTGCTATTGGACGCTCTCTAAGTTCCTACATATTCTCGCTACATCAAAGACATACTTGCGAACAAGTATGAGATGGCAATACTTGGGGCGGACCGTGTCAAGATGTCCGAACAATGTAGTGCCGCCATCGCAAATCAAGGTCCCGAGAAGCAAAGAGACCCTGGATGTCCGACTATCCCATGTTCTATTGGCTCATTCACGTTAGAGAAGGCATTATGCGACCTTGGAGCAAGTGTGAGTGTCATGCCAAGAGATGTGTTCGAGAAGCTACACCTACCACTTGAGCCTACAGCAAGGAAGAGCCAAAGAAGAAGGAGGAGCCCAAGAAGAAGGAAGCGAAGGTGATCAAAGAAGTCGTTGCATCCGTCAAGACCAAAGAACAAAAGCCGCCTGTGAAGACCAAAATGATGACTAAGCCGGAGAATAAGCTCGTGCCCAAGATGGTGCGGAAGTGGGTACCCAAGATTGCAACACCCGCAAAGAGCGTTGATCCGAAGTGAAGAAGACAAGAAGTCTTGCCATGGACTATAAACGAAGCTAGGCGGGAGGCAACCCGTTCGTCGAGTCAATAATAAGCTACCGGGAGGATAACCCGATGAAGAATAAAGCTACCGGGAGGGCAACCCGGATTATTTTCGATTTCAAGTAAGTTGGTCTTAGAATTTGCTACGCAAGACTTGGTATAAACTCTTAAGTGGTTGAACTTATTTTTGAGACATTTAATTTGCTCGGATGTTTCATTTGGATTTTATTTGACCATAAACCTATGACATGAGCCATCCTACAATTTATTTGCCTCTTATCGAGAAACCAACTCCAAAAATTCAGAACCTACCTACACCTTTCATCTTCTTCATGATGACAAGGATGGTTTGTTTTACATCATAAAAACACACGAGTAGAGCCCCATGTTGTTCCTTAATGATTTTTAATCTTTGACGCATGCTTGGACTCGCGTGAACCTAGGAAAATCGATTTTTTGTTTCATTTAACTTAATATCTACCGATTTCTCTAGAGTTAGAATTTTCTCCGAGCCCCATTTATTTATTGTTTATTCAAAACATCTCTCATGTTTGGCCAAAATTAGAACCTAAACCCATACCCCCACGGTCAAGTCGGAGGAGCTCACTATCAATTAATGAAAGCAAGTGATCCCGGTGTAACCAAAATCAATGTAGTCGGAAAGTTTTGATTTACAAATGTTTTTTATGCCTAAAAATTCCTCTAAAAATACATTTGAACTCATTGATATCTCTGAGTTAATTTTTAATTTTTGAAATTAGAGGAGTAATTAGCATCTAAACATGATCAAGGGAAGGTTCTGAGCTTAATTGAACTTCTAATGCTCCATGATGCATCACGGGAAGGCTTCATCATTGAGGCATCTTGAGCACATGCAAGGACAAGCATGGGGGGCAGCAAGGTTTGATTTTTTGCAGGATATGGATGAGAGCATGGGAGGCAAGGAAGCATGGAAGTGACACAAGTAAATGATCAAGATGGAAGACCTCATCATGCAAGAAAAAAGGAGTGGCTGAGAAGAATTGGACGGTGGAAGGTGTGGAGCACGGGTACACAACACCATGATGAATCAAACAACAAGTGGGAGAAAGAAGAGCCAAAAAGAGGCGGGGGCCCTAGGCAGTCGGCCGGGCGGCCGGCCTAGCCTATTTCTTCGCCCCCCGACGTTTGTCTTCCTCAGGTAAGTCATTTGCTTCATTGCTAGTTCATGTTCTTGAGTTCCCGGTCCAGAACCTCCAGAAACACCTCCGAAAAATTCGTTCTCCATTCTTGAGCCCAAAAATTCAGAAAAATACATCACAATTCTTGCCCTTCCAAATACTTCTTTTGTGTGTATTTCTACCAGCAAGAAATCCCCGGGAGAGTTTCTTTGTGATTTGTACAGCAACAACAAAATGAGGAAGGCTTTTAGCAAGGTCCTTGGAAGGAAGACACAATCGTCATCGTCAAGCCGGCATCAACAAGTTCTTCGCGGAGGCACTCAATCTCTGAGTCGCCGCAAAGCATGGAAGAGGATGTGGCGCCATCAAGGAGCGACACCATGCTCCTTAGTGGAAGAAGAGACACGCGAAGCTCGTCCATGCGATACACCGAACCGCAAGGGCGCATGGAGGAGCCGCCCGTCCAACCTCGTCGCTTGACTCTCTCATCCGCTCCACCACCGTACACTCCACGACGTTGCAAGTATGGATTTCTCATGATGACGGAGGAGGAGTAGAAGCTTGGTTGCCTAGAGAAGAGGATTGTGCCCAACGTTGACTTCGATGATGATGCTCTCCAAGTGTTGGGATTTTCTCCGGATATTTATCAAATGATGGACCACCTTGGTTGGGGGCAAATTTCCGATGGAGTAGGGGTGAGCTTTCACATGGAGCTTCCCATGGAAATTCTCATGACGATGACGCCGATTATTAATGAAGGAGTGCCATCCCTCTCATTTTGACTCAAGGATGATGAGCAAATAATTTCTTATGAGCAAATTAGAGAGTTGCTCGGTTTTCATAGCGAAGCCCCGGAGCAAGTTAATGTTAATGAGAGTGTATTGGAAGGATTTTGGAGTATGATTTTAGGGGAAGATAACGCAGAGAAATAGCATCCGAATCCCATCATCTGGATATTTCATTCTTGGATGAGCAAGAGGATTTTGGGAAGAATGAAGGAGTCCAAGGTCACCGACATGGAAGTTAATTGACTTTATTCGGTGTTGATTGCAAGGCAAGCCATTGATCCATCATATATCATGATCAACTAGTGGTGTTGTGAAGCAACATCAGGGACTGGACAAATTGGTTCGGGATGCTATCTCTCTATGATAGCAATTTCTGTGAAGCCGGAAATTCCAAGGACCTCAAAATTCCTACTTGCGGGGAATTCACTTGGGATCGATTACATGAAGCAAGAAAAATACATTAGTGGAGATGAAAAGAGAGGGTACAAGGTGGCAAAAGTCAACGTTCCTCTCCCAAATATGAGGCTGAAATTATTTATTGAAGGGGGAGAGAATTGGTTGGAAGAAGGAATTCTTGTGCCGGCTAAGAAGAACAAGAGAGGAAGAATTATAGAAGAGGGATTGTCTTCCGCAGCCCAAGACCAAGGAGGGGCTGCATACCATCAACCTTATGGAGGGATTCCTATCCACCACCCAACTACGGAAGTGTGCCGATGCAAGCATAGGGGAGTGGTGCAGCCATGCCGCCACCTCCAACATATTGTCCACCAACTTTTGTTGTGCCAAAGGAAGCATTTGTGGCATCTTATACAAGCATGCCCCAGCCCCAACAAAGTGCAGCCATCATTGGGGCGTATATGCAAAGGAACATACAAGACGTCGAGAGGATCCGGAGCCATGTCGACCATTGGCAAGAAGGAACGGCGGGGATCGCCCATCAACTTGGACGCCTTCAAATTGTGCCGCCGGATCAATTCCATGGAGGGGCCATGCAACCATATTATGAGCAAGGATTCAATGAAAATCAACCAACGGAGCAAGAGCAAACGGATGAGGAGTGAAGAAAGAAGGAAGGGATGACGCTTTTTAAGTGTGGTTTGATTTTTCTTTTTCCCTTTTCTTTATTTTCATCTTGTGTGCGTTTATGTTTGCGTAGTATTTTCTTGTTTTTATTTAATTTCAGCATGTGTGATAGTAGTAGTTTTTTATCCATCATCATGAATAAGTTTCACCGTTGCTTTTATGACCTTAATATGGATGGAAAATTGTACCATGTTGATATGTGATGATTGTTGCCGCTTTGCTCGATCTTATGCTTGATTTATGCATGTTGAAGCTAGTGCTCTCTTTTAATATGAATCTGAAATTTAATTAAATACTAGCTTAATCTTGTGTGGAGGTTATGATAACTCAAGTCCCATAGTTCTTTTTCGTTGCTCTCGATTTTGAATGAATCAAAGAACCTTTTTATTCTCAAAAATGTTATGCTAACCTTGTCACAAGTACCGCTTGCATTTTGCTCTACCCATCCAAAGCCCAAATTTACTTGAGTGCAAAACACTAGTATATACAAGATTTATTTTTGGGTGCATTAATTCAAGGCCTGATTTCTCTGGCCCGAGACTAAGAAGCTGGTCATTCCGTTTTTGCGTATCGTTCTTTATGCTAGCCTCTTCTATCCGTGCATTGTGAGTTTCCACATTAGGAATTTCGCAAACCTCGCCGGATATCCAACCACAAAACCCAAACATATCTTTTTCGTGTTCACCTCCTTGACCACAACCGAATATATGAGTATGGATGAATATTTTGAGGAAGATTACAAGGAAGGTGCTTCAAGTGAGTAAGGGAGACTTCCAAAAGGACCCCTAGAATATTTTTCGAGTATCTCTCTCTAAGAAAATATGAGAGCTTCAATTTCCACCTTAGCATATTTATCACCTCTTTTGCCCGAGGACGAGCAAACGTCTAAGCATGGGGGGGCGTTGCCAAGGAAGTGCTAGTATAGTCTAGAGTTCAAGGGGAGCAAATAAAAAAAAGAGAAAAAGTATGATGAAAGAAAAAAATGATAAAGAAGATAAAGTATGATGAGAAAAAGAAAGAAAGAAAAAAAATAATAAAGCTCTCCGGTTTTCTAGCTATGTTTAGTGCTTTTAAGTTTTCAAGAGGATTCAAGATCAAGACCCATACTCATCTTTCCAACCATGTGCAATCCGATAACGAGGACTTCGTTTGTGCCTTGGGATCACTCTTTGCCATTTGCACATGTCCTCCTATCTAAAAGGGTGTGTTCATCTCTCCCCCACCTTGATAACATTATTTTTTCCAATTACCTTTTTGACGAGTCTCGGTAAGACCATGAGAAGCTAGTCTTGTTTTAATAATATCTCAACTATAATATCTTGGTAGGACTAAACTTTCCTATAGCTCCATATAAAACTTTCCACCATATACTTTTAGAGAGGAAAGGAGTAGAACAAGTAGGCTTGAGAGACAAGATGAGATGAGAGTACATGAGCAAAGTGCAAGATGGTTATTTTTGATCTTGGTAAAGCAATTTATATCTTTATCTCATTCTTTATTTTTCAAAATTTCTGAGATTTGTTTAAAAGTTTGAGAGCATGATCAAGTATTTGTGGAAAGAGCTTGAATGATATCTACCCTCCATAAAGATAAAAGTTAGTACATTATGTAACTTTAATGAATATAAATCTAGAGAGCATTATGTTTTCTCATGTATGATCAAGTGTAGGGTACGAATATTCCAGGGCAGTGCTGATATCCATTGAAGGCTTACTCGAGGACGAGCAAGGTTTAAGCATGGGGGATGTTGGTCGATTTCCATCAATCTAGCCACTTGTTTACCTTCTATGTTGGTATTAATTTGATATTCACACTAACGATCCTAACCCCTATTATATGTTAAGTTCGCACTCGCACATGGTTTTTGGAGTTTATTGTTTACACAGGAATCAAGATCCTAAATGAGGACTTCCGGGTAAGGTTCATCAAGGGTTTTACGAGAAGATCATGGACCCCGGGATAAGTCAAGAAACAAGATGAACATGACTCCAAATGAACCAAGGACTAAAGCGTGAGTCAAAATGTTGAGGACCTAGACGGAAGATGCGGAGTTCATACGCCAAGCACCCTTATCTAAACCACGAGGAAAATGATGTCAAGGACCCACATGCAACTCGACAAAAACTCAAGAAGTCGCGAGAAGCTTCATGAAGAAAACCGGGGGCGAATCGAGCCCAAAAGGCCCACAGGCGGCGACCGCTATTTTCTTGGGTTAGCTCCCTTTGACCTAGATGATCCTCGGGCTATTTATAGTCCACAATCAAGCCATTAGTCATTCGCCGAGGAGCGGAGGAGCTTGAGGGACACCACCCCGGAGAGGAGGGTCATGTTAGTCATCTAGGGTTTACCTAGCCGGTGTGGGAACCTTGCAAGGAAGACCACGTCGGAGTTCCGGAGGCGTGAATCAAGATCAAGGTAGGATCCCGGTTGGATCTTATTCATGTATACACTTTTGATGGAGTTTTAATGGATCCGATTCCTAGCGACCGAGTACCTTTGTTTATGATTCTTGTTCTTGCTTTGGTGTTTTCATCCTCAATCTATTTTTGAGATAGATTACATGGGATGTTCTTGTAGCCGCGGTGGCTAGAGGTGCATACCCGATCTACCAAGTAGTTCAACGCACTCCTTGTGAGTGTGGTCTAAGATTCGACCACGAAGAAAGGGGAACATCGTGACAGGATGTTGACACCGAGTACGGCGGGACGACTTAGGGGGTTTGACCGAAGGTCAATGTTTAAAGATGCTTTCAATGAGATTCGTTTTGCTCTCTCTTCTATCTTGCTCGGAACTACGACATAAACACGATCTAGATCCCTCTAGATCGGTACCTCAATGCTTTCTCTTGCTACCTCTAATGATCTTAGTAGATTAGATGCATTTGAAACATCTTAAAGATGCAAGTGTTTCTCGGTTATTAGATTGAGTCTTCGTTACATCGTTCCACAGTTCGATACCTTGGGTGATACTCGAGGGAAAAAGGTACTATATGATTCAGTAACTTTGCGGAGAACCTTGGCGTGTTATTGAACCGTCAACAAGCCCTTTTTCTGGCGCCGTTGCCGGGCAAAAAGTAATCAAGATCCAATCTAGTATCTCGTTTGTAAGTATTTTTAGTTTCTTTTTATTTTCTTTTGCATCTATTAAACTTTGATCATCCTTAAAAACCAATCTAATCTAGTTTTTGACTAACCCTTTTATAGTTTTATTTTCTTTTTAGATCTTTTGTATATTTTGTTTATCGCTAACCCTAACGGAGATGGACTACCTCTCCAACAACCGAAAAATTTTGTGGATGATCCAAAAACTTTACAAGCAAAGGATACGAAGCACGAACTAGGAAAGTCGGTGATTGTAGATCCAAAAGCCGAGCCGAAGGATCATCGGGATCTCAAAGGAATCATCACCTACAAGTCCAAGAAGGAATCACCACCTCCGAGTCCGAGGAGAGATCAACCTCAACCGCCACCAATGGCACAAGAGAGGAAGATTGGGGAGCTTTGCATCCCAAGCTCATTGATCTCCCATCCTCAACCTAGCCGACATCGGAAGATCGTTTGAGATCAAGACTTCAACCATCCGCATGGTGCAACATACACCTTTCACAGGTAAAGAGGATCCTAACCTTCACATCCAAGCATTCATTCAACTTTGTCGACATTTACGATGGAAGGGCTGGATCAAAATCAATTGAGGGCAACACTTTTCTGTTCTCACTTCTGAAAAGCCTTGCAATGGTTCTATACTCTACCGTGGAGACGGTGCAAAATTGGGAAGCATTGATGAGAGCTTTCATGAAGGAGTATTATTCACCGGGTAAGACTTAAAGCTTGTGTAATAAGATTACTACTTTTGCTCAATATCCTACGGACACTATCGCACGCCAGCTTTCGGCGTTTCAATGAGTACACCCGAGTGCCACATCACAAGTTCCCGAAGGAGGACCTTGTTCAAAAGTTCTATCAAGGTCTCAATCTAGCATCGAGGACCGTAATTGACGCATCGCCGGGAGGATCTATTATTGAGCTCACTCCGACGGAGGCATTCACTCTTTTCAAGAAGGTTGCTGATAATGATACATGGGCGTCATCCGGACGCTTACTTCTAGTTCAACCATAGGCAATGCTAAAGGTGTTTTGCAGGTTGAAAAGGAAGAACTTCTACAAGGAAAGATTGACTCACTCATGAGGAGGTTGGAGAAGATGGAGCTAGAAAAGAAAGCAACCCAAGACTTAAAGTCTGCCGAAGCAAGATACACGTGTGAAGAATGTGGGGAGTACGGCCATGTCCAAAAAGATTGTCCGGAGGAAGCAAAGGTGCTCGACTACATGAGGAAAGGAGATTTGCTGAACTTCCGCTATGGGCAAGGTAGACCTCAATTTAATGCAAGTTCGTCTATTCAAAACACGGTGCCTCTTCGTATACAATTGAAGGACTTCATAGACAAGCAAGCAAAGATCGACAAGGACACCATCACTAAGTTCAAGACTATGGATAAAATATTGGAGAACATCGATGGCAAGGTGACGGAGGTCGGGAGCTCCAACCATCAAGTGCTCAACATTATGAAAATGTTAGAGTGGGACAACTTGTCGGGCGCTTAACTGCTAATGAAGGAAGATTGCCAGGGCAGCCCCAAGGTCCCGAGACTGCGAAGGCTATTCAAACTTGCTCGGTAAAGGAGACGGAGGATCCTAAACTTTCAACTGGTGCAAGAAGCCTAAGCCAACCATCGAAGCGAAAGGTCACACTAAGGAGAAGGTGACTACTATTCCGGAGATTGCTACCGAAGGCCGGAATTCGAAATGCCAAGTGATGACATGAATATGCCCACACTAAAGACACACTACTTTTGAGGTAAAGTTGATAGTCATTTTGAAAAGTTTGTGGAAGTGGTGCGCAGGTTAAGCATCGGATGTTGTCTTATGTGTGTAGTCCATTGTGGTCTTCTTCAAACATCTCCTTCGGATTTCTTGTCTTCATTTGCCAATGCTCTAGGGGTTTTGTTTTGTTCCAAGCCTCTAAATTTCTTCATGAGTGGTCTAGAGGAAGCATTCCTAAGCTCCTCTTAGTTGTTGTCGTCCTCACCTTTCCATCTTGTTCTCATCACATTGCAGCTGCCTCTTGGTGAGTATTGCTCTCGTATCCCACAGATAGCACCAAAATATAATTGTATTGAAAATTTTATAAAATTACCTTTCCAAAGGGTACTCCATCTTAATCGTGGTCCAAATGAGGGAGTTATGGCTGTTTCACTTCAGTGTTGATGCTGTCCATAAGACCAAAAATGATATATTCACAAAACCACTTGACCATATCCGCTTGTAGGAACCTCCGATCGAGCTTTGTGTGACTTGTTGAGTTGGTCTTCATGGGACTTCTAAATATCGAAAGATATCTTGTTGTTCTTCCAGTGGGGCTGTGCAAAATTGATTCTCATAAACTTCAGAGGATATGCACTTATTTCTCGTGATCTTGTGGTCTTGGGGCATCGTGATAGCTTCCAATACCTATTGCTTGAACAAATGATTTACAAAACATTAGCATTAAAAATTTGATTGACATGTTGAAACTTACCTTGTTCACATGCTCTTGTGTAGGGTGTGGGCTCAATAGCGGATGATGGGCCACTAACAACGTTAGGTGACATCCACATAAATTGATCTTGATGTTGCAACCATCTTGTTGGGGTGTATGTAGAGAACTCATCGAGGATCCATGTGGCTTTTCACCTAGGACATCAAACAAGAAAAAAGCTCATATGCAATAATAAAATTAGGGTTAGTAAAATAGAAAGGTAGATCACCCTAGATGGTTCGCTGGGTCGGCAGCATCGCCCGGAAAAAAGTGTTTCTTGCTCATTAGTCACTTGTGGAAGTTCACGCAAGGGGTTTTGGAGTGACTTGGAGCCAAGGAAGCAGGGTCCCCAAGGTTTGTCAATCCAAGGATCGGAAGCAAACCACTAAGGATCTCTACCTTGTCTAGCCAAACTAACTTAACATTAGCGTTGATTGCATATAAGGTAACCTTTAAAAGGCTATGTGATGGCACAAGGTTGGTCACATACCAAACATAGGCTTTGAAGCGACCAAGGGGACAACTAAGCCTAGCGCCTTCAAGTTGTAGACTTTGATCTACTTCAGCTAATCAACTATCATATAAAGTTAAGGTCACCTCCCAAAGATTGATATGTTCTTGAGTTCATCCATTGTTCCTCATTTAGAGTCTGTGCGCCATGAACATGAACCTTCTACCAAACATGAAGGATCGATTTTCTAGATCTAATCACCATGATTACATAGAGGCTAAGTAGTCTAATCTAGAATTAGACTAAGGATCAAACATATTCATGAAAGGTAGAAAGTAAAGTTCATGGAATCACTTAATAGATGATCTAGATTATCATTGCTCACATGAAAGTATGTGTTTACGCCATCACGAGATCATACCTAAGATGATGAACACGTCTGGAACTCACCCTGGCACAATAGCCATGGCCTAAGTCTAGGCCATCCCCTAGACAACCGAGGACTCTGCCCATTGTGTCCCTCCTGCTCACTTATGAGTTTCACCCGTGTTCGATGAATGGATGTGGTGGTTCGGGGGTGATAAATGGAGCGCGAAACCCTGGAAGGGGAGGCCGGGGCTAAAGGATAACCCTAGAGTGCCGGTCGAGCTATCTCCTTGTTTGTACGGTGCTAAATCTCAACTCATTGAAATGCATTGTGCTTCTCTCGTGCTATCTTCTAACTCTTTCCAGTATAGTCCTTGTGGGTCCTAGAGCTAACTTTAGATGTTTCTTCCCTATGTCGTAGGGTGCTTTTTGTTGAGATAGATCAAAGTGTGTCACTACCCTTACCATATCTTGGGTCATTTAACCATTTGAGCTTCATGTTCACTTTCTATCTCATGGTTACACTCATTGCAAAAGCATAAGTGATCTTGTCACAAAGTGCCTTCCACGGAAGTCCCTTTAGGAATACTAATTCCTATAAACAACACACTCCACATGCAAGTGCGAATTATTACATCACGATTAATGTGCCTAGTGGAGGGTTAGTCTTAAATCAAAGCTCAAACCAAAGTGTAGTAGTGCTCTTGAGAGATGCCTCAACAATTCTCCATTCTTTCAAGGATGGATTTTAAACGTTCTTAAGTGGTTGCGTTGAAATCACGCAATCTATAGTGAATTGTGAAGGGTTAGAAGGTAATGAAGAATCAATCATGGTTAGGTGCAAATCATGTTTAAGCTAGAGGATGAGTAAATGAGGTAAAAGTCAAAATCGGTCTAAGTTGTGTTCATGTGACCCTTCTTTGGATGCATGGAGGCTAGGAAAAATATGTTCATCAAAACATCCCAATATGTAGATGCATCCATCGGGGATCAAGGCATCTAATTCGCTTTGTGTTTGTGGCTATATCCCAAGAAGCCTCAAAAACTTCTTTGATGTAACTCTAGCTTAGCACCTCGTAAGGTCTCATGTTGGGACAACATCACAAAGTTCAAGTCTTGAGGCGAGTAGTTTGGGTGTATGTTAAAGATGCAAAAAAAGTTTCATTGTTGATAACCCTAGATGGTAACATTTGCATTTATGAAAATTCAATTAGGATGGCCTCATCGATAAACATCCTAGAATGCTAGCATGAGAGCAGAAGGCAAGGCCAACCGTTGTCTGATGTTTTCGTCGTGGCCGAGCCATTTTGTTGATGTGCGTGGGGACATGATACATGATGGGAGATTCCATGCTCATGAAGAAGGAAAAGGGGCGATACTCCCTCCCCAACCAAATGTTGACATGCGCCATTGCCATCGCCAACAATATTCAACAAAGCTTGAAAATCCGCTGGCGTGCAAAAACCTTAGACTTTTGGTGCAATAAATAAATCCATGTGAATTTGATTATAATCATCGATTAAACTAACATAATATTTATTTCGACCCATTGAGTTGGGGTGGCACCCATACATCCAGAAAATGAGATCTAAAACTCTAGTAGATGCCTCCGAGATGAGGGTATGGAAGGTGACTTTTGCCTTGTTGGCAAGTCATCACACACACCATATTGGACTCTTGAAGGAGCTTGTGGAGGTTGAGCACACGTTGGACAATCAGGATGCTGATGCCCCAACCGATGATGCCACAAGGATGCGAGAGGGCTTAGTGACTCCAAGCACGCTTTTTGATCGACTTCACGGGATATAGACCATTCTTACATGGCCATGAGGGAGTTCTCCTCGCCACCGGTCCTTTACGCCAATAGTGTTTAGGATAAAATTCAAAGAAAACATTATTATTCAACTCCGGATCACAAAAAGGAGATCTTTGCTAGCGAGGGTACATGTAAAATATTTTTAAGATGAAAATGTCCGTAGGGGTAAACGCGAAATAGATTCTTCATCTAATTTGAATCCTACCTGAATCCACTTAAATCGAATAAAAATAGGACATGTCATCAACTATTCGAGCTCCCATGATGTGGTATGCACCTATCCATGTATGGAAGTTTGTGTTTCCACCCATAAATGGAATTATTTTTGATGAATGCTTTGGTGGTGGCCCATTGTAGTTGTTGTCGCATCGCATGTGAAACAGTATGTTGCTAGTATGACCTGCTTGTTCTTGTGTAGATGGCACATAGATCTGTTATATATCTATAGATATGAATTTATTTTGATATAGGGCAGCATATTCTGACGCCACATTTCACGTATTTATGGTTCCTAGTTGATCTTTTGTGGTAGCCTATATATGAGGATTAAGGTTCAGCATGATAAATAGATGAATAGCTTTTCATGTTTAGTTAGCTCGAATTAATTAATGGTCTATATTTGATGCGTGGCGGGATGTTTGGACCATATAATATGAGAAGTCTCATGCTATGTTGTTGCTTGTATCTTGTTTTGAGGATAATCATGTATCATCCATTTTCAAACCAAATGATAAGTCGTTACCTCCACCTAGTTCTTGCTAGATTTTTCACATATAAACCCTTATCACATATGCAACTAGCCTTGTTACCCTCCCATTCATCTTTCCTCCCGAGTCACGACCTCTCCCCTTGAGAATGTCCCCATCGGAAATATTTTTTGTAAATCAAGCTTAATAAGTGGAATAAAAGAATAACCCTACCTTCCTCGGTCCCTTAAATTTAAATGATAAAGCTTCACCTCCTCCTCCAACACCCTTCTGGTGAAGTAAAATAGTTAAATAACATAGATGTGCACATAATCACCATCAAATAAGAATAGTAGTTCTCACCACGCCATCACGTTGCCTCTGCCCGTGTAAAGAAAAGTTGAATAAAATCTTATCGGAGAATGTGGCCACCAACTCCCTGTTTGCCCTAATTTTCAGGCTCACTTCCCTGGAATGATTAAATCATGCATCTCCATGTGGAGAACTTTTGAGCTACACCGTGTTGGATGCTTGAGGGAACTTCATTGGGAGGTTGCTTCCATCACCTCGCAGCACAGACCCAAACCAAGCTGGACTTTTCCATATATGTGATGCAAGCTTATGCTTCCAATTTCTTTGCACCATTAGTTCAATCTTGTTTCTTGTTTGTGCATTTATTCTCTTTGTAGTTTGTTGAAACGGTTCAATGCATGATCCAAGGTTCATGCTCAATTACTAGTATGATCATGTCGATAGTACCTTTTTCCCTTGAGTATCACCCAAGGTATCGAATGGTGGCGATGTGTAATGCAAGACTCAATCCAATAACCTTATGTTGCATCTTAAGAGGTTTTGAATGCATCTAATCTACTAAGATCATTAGAGGTAAGAAAGCATGGGACCGATCTAGAGGTCAAAGATGTCCTTGGTTTTTATGAGCGTAATTCGAGCAAGATAGAAGAGAGAATGGAATCTCATTGAAAGCATCTTTAAACCTTGACCTTCTCAAATCCCCTATTGTTCACTAATCGTTCAACATCCCCCATGTTCTAGGACATGGTCTTAGAGCACACTCGCAAAGCACGTTGAACTGTTACACTTTGGATTGAGCTTGAATTATAACTAACCTCACCACTAGGCTACAATGATGTAACAAGTTCACACTTGCATCTGGTTTTGGAGAATGATTGAGGAAGAAAAGCGCTTAAGGAGGACTTTGGTAAAGTTCATGAGCACTTTATGAGAAGATAATGAAGCCCGCAAGTCAAGACATGAAGTGAACAAATAAGCCAACAAAGGTAACGAGGACCAAAACATTGATGACGTAATTGTAGCGTGAACAAAAACCGTTACCACGGCCATGGTCACGAAATGGTTGTTTCTCTATCAATAGCTTAGCAGAAAGGCTAATGCCCGTTACTCTTAACACGTAATAATGTGGTGTCTAACAAAGACCTATCAAACTAGTTACCCACAAATGTCTCTGCTTCTATGGGCCCACATGGACCTTTTGGTAGCAGAAACTAGCCCGTTACATGAGCTCAATATCGAAGGACGCTTTGTGGACACGTGTCGCATGTAAGGAGATGCATTTTTGTCTGCACGCTGTCTTCCGCTCGACGAGGAGACGCGTGCTCCGGACGCCGCATCTCGCCTGCCTCCAAAGGAGATGTATGCTCTGACGCGTACCGTTTGACGATCAGCGCGCCTGGAAGGCCTCTCCCTACGAAGCATCAACTTCTAGGGCCCACCGATCGGATTAGTAACGGGCCTTTATGTGGAGACATCACAAACACATTCTCATCACATATATACACAAGCAAGATCACATATATATACACACAATGCGAGATCACATCAAGTTCCTCATCGGATCGACATGCATGCTAAAGTTTCAAGTTCTCATCTGCTTTTGTTTGGATGGAGTCCAGAAACCTGCCTAAACCAGTGCAACATCTGACCCCACCAAGGTGTTTCTCAGCAAGACTAAACTAGCCTCGAATGCAAGCAAGTTTCAAGTTTGTCAGCCGCAATGAACTCACGATGCACCATTATAGAGGTTGCCATTTTGATTCGAGGATCTCCTTAACAATGTACTCACAGACATCTCCGGACCGGCTTTAGATCTTCTATAGAAACATTTAGGGCAGGTTTAGAAATCCTGCAAAATAATAAAATAATTATGAGAATACAAGTACAAATCAGTTTCTAAAATCAAATGGAGAATATGAGCAGAGACAAGGGTGAGAGTATTATCTACTTACAGCAGCCTTCTTGATGTGAGGTATGTCTTCGAGTAGTTTGAACATATTGAATGCCACATGGAATCCATGCAAAAAGGACCCCGGTGGCTGCTGAGCACACTTCGCATCGAGGTACCAAAATGACAAGTTAATGCAGTACCAAATTGGTATGAAGGGGCCATAAAAAAACTGGTCTTACAAAGGTGATATTTGGCTTGTGCTTGAATGTCAGATTGGATTTTAGCTTTTTCTTGTTTCCTTTCATCACTTTGTCCTTTGGGCAGGGAGAGGCCCTGCATGATCAGCAATACCGATTAGAAACACTAAGAGATTGAATTTTGTGAACAAAACCTACAAGGTACGGACCAATTCACAAGCGCTCGGAGGTCTTCAAACTTTCGCGCGAGATGATGTTTTGCAGAATCTAGATACCAAACCTCTTTGAACTTCATTTAGATGATCAGTGTTACATAGTGGCCACCGGTGCAGAAGGCACCCACCACGTAGTCATTCGTCATTGCATTTGTCAATGCTTTTGTTACAAGGGTAGACTGCTTTTCAATCTTTGTGGTCGTGAGAAGTTGTGGATCCAAAAACCCAACACTGATCTTCATCTCCGCTGCCTTGTCCATCATTTTCCTACAAAAAATCCAAATGTTAGCATGCATGAACTTTGTGGTGAAAATTAAAGAAATATCTATTTTGGTTTTAAGGCACTTACAATGTCCACAACCTCAAGAAGGTCTCATCCAGAGCAACGAGGTTATAAGGTCATACACGTGATTGAATGCAATGTTTAACATTAAATCACCAGGAACATGAAAGGAGTCTTCAGGCAACTTTGCTGGAAAACTAAGTTTATCCTTCATCGTGTTCCATGGCGTAAGCATGCAACTGGCACACCGTCCAAAGCACTGTAAGTCCGCTTCGACAACATAGGCAATCGTATCAGATGGAGAGTCTTTTGCAATGGAAAGACAGTGGCTAGTGCGAGCTCCACTTTATTCCCAGAGCCATCCAAAAGGCTGCACTTGGTTGGCTCGTCGACTATCTATTGTGTCCAGCATAGGTGATCGACTATCAATGTGCTGTTGATTACCTTCGTCCTCGCTGACATGCCAATGGTCTTCCTCTCTGCCACATGCTTCTTCTTCCTCACTGCCATGCACATCTTCTTCCTCGAGGCCATGCACATCTTCTTCCTCGGCACTCTTGACAGTGGTGATTGGGGAGGACAATGAAGTACATTTTTCCGTATATCAAAGTCTGTTTCTTCTAGAATGGATACAATTCTGGTGACTGCTTCACCAACTAGGTCTTCCATCTGCGGTCTAGCCTTCTTGTTCCTCTTCTTCCTGTACATTCCAGCAAACTCTTCACCAAACCCTTTACCCCAGCCAAGTGAACTAGACACGCCTCGGACCCGACCTCGATGCTCTGGAGTCTCAAGTGCTGCAGTGAGGATATCATTCTCCCTAACCCCATGGAAAGAACCATTGCTAGCCTGAGCTGCAAGTGTTTTCACCCTAGTTGCTACCCCCACCACCGCGGGTTCAATGTTATGTCCCCGCTCCTCCACTAGTGGTCTTCCTCTTCCCTACCCTTGCCCGAGATAAGGCCTCGAACATCCGGAAATTGGTCCCAAGGGTTCTGTTTTCCTTCTTGACTAGCTTTGCATCCTCCTCCTCCCACTCTTTCCTTTTACGAACATAACCTTTTCACGCCGTCTGTGTGGCTTATCATGCAATGCTCTCTTTTCTTTCATCCCCTGGTTCAATCGTTGAAATCTAGGAGAATTGGTTTCCTGCACAAACACGGTCCAGTCTTCTGGTTGCAAAAAAGGGATGCTTCACAAAGGGAGTCTCCTCTTGGCTCACAAATTTTTTTCTTAAATGGGTCTTGAACCGCCGTTCCAAGGTTCCAATCTCTGACATAGCCGCCTTAACTGCCTTCTTGTGAATAGATTCAGCCAGATTGGCTGGGTAATCTAGCTTTTCCTCTAAAGCGTGAACAGCTCTTCCTTCTCAATTCTTTGAGAGATCTTCAACTGCCTTGTTGATTGACACCCTCTCTCGAGCAATGAGGCCACGCATCAATACAAATCTATCCTCGCACATCTAGGGTAGGCCAATAATTATTATCAAGTCCAGTTGCGGTCAACTTGTCTTCTGGCCATTTGGTTTGTGTCCTTGACCCGCGGGATCGAGTACTACTCGTAGCAGTATGTGCTGAGTGACCCTGTGAAGAAGGATCACCGTTGATAGGTCAGTGAACAAGGTTCACCGTCGATGATGGTGGATGGTGCACTAGAGGTAGAGGAGTTTGGTGTTGTGGGAGATCGCATAGATGATATGTCGTCGCCGAGAGCAACATAAACTAGACTGAAAACCTAAACAAAATAAGATAAATTCTTATTCTCTGACAGGCAAAATAGTTGATATTAGCATACAGGTTGGGGATAGGTGCTAACCATTTTGACAGGGTGAAGCAATATGCTTATATATCAAAGCAGAGACTAAATTCCTTCAAGCCTTGTCCAAATTCAGCAGCAATGAATTGTGTGTTCCATGTGTACATGCAACAAGAGGACAAAGCAATTAGAATTAACATCAATTCATATTTGGACATTTAGTATTTTAATAAAATGTCAACAGTCACACTTGTGTACCTAACATTCTTATAATTCGAATATACATCTCATGATTGTGATATAATAATTCTAATAACATCTTAGTTTGCTCCAAAAATTCTACAAATTTACGTGGAAACATAATTTTAGTACCTAAACTTGTCATAAAAAAATTCAAATGGTTTTGATAAAGGAAGAATATACTTGTGTACAAATGGTTACATCTCTCACATAGTTTCCTAGAATGTTGCTTGAACATTGAAGTTTTCCACACTTTGCAACATGTTCAATCTCGTACGCATTTGAAATTTTAACACAAGCATGTGTTCACCTTAAGATCACGAAATGCAAAGTTTCATTACTAATGGTTGTGGAAAACAAATATTATTTCTATGTTGTACTTACAAAGAACAAGATAAAGGCATATAAACATTATTCACGAAACGGAATATACACTAAACAATGAAATTAATGAAAAGATGGGGATTTTAGAAAAAACTAGGAAAACAATCATCAAATTTGGACTAAGTACGATGGAGAAATACATGTTACAAAATTTGACTGCAGATTAAAAGGAGAAATGAGAACTGTTCTTCATTCCAATAGAACTGAGGGGGTGGTTAACCCGCATCTCATTTACCCCTCCAATCCTCGTCTCCTACGCCCACCCAATAGAACAGAGGAGGAAGCAGACTAGCAGAGGCCACCGCCGCTGCTGCCGTGCCCGCTTTGACATCCAAGAGGGCACCCTAGGCCTCTAATGCGGCAAATGAGACCACCGCAACCTTCGATTTGACTCCGTGACAAATCAAATCTTGTGGATGACCACACGTAATATGTAATAATTTACATTCAAGATACATAATTTTTATTGATGCTTCCGCCTACATCCCGATGTTCATCCTGCTAATGGCGTACTCCACCGCCACGCTGAATCCACGCGTCCAGAGGTCGAACTCATGACGGATGCGACACTCGGCGCTGTAGTAGTGGATGATCCCTGGGGTCTCCGGCCCGTAGCGCCTACATCCCACTGGCCAAATGCAGACGTGGGGATTCTGGATGGGCAGCAACGGAATGTCATCATCGCCGTCACGAAGCTAGTACCACCACGTAATGTTATGGAGATCCCGGCGGACGAGGTAGCACAGCCGGTGCAGGTTGTGGTTCTTCCAGCGCCCATCAGGGGGCGACGGCCCGCCGCTGATTTCGTGAAGCAGTGCCATCACTTCGGGGTCCGCAGGATTGCGACGGTACTTCAGCATCGCTAAGAAGTACTTCGCACCGTGCCTTTGGCGCGCCTTTCGACGAGCTCCGGACCCTCATCGGATTCCGCCCCATCAACCTCTCCATCCTCGAGCATAATGCCTCCGGATGTTTGGCGAGGCGGAAGCGCTCCTCCAACAAGGACCTGACATAGCGATTCTTGCACTCTTGACGAAGCTCACGCGACACTGCAGAGTACCTCATCCGAAAGTCGCAGATGCGCCTAAGGTGATGCAGACCCGATTACGAAGGATCGGGAAATGAATGACTGCTCACCCTTGATGCGCGGAGGATGATGGGTGACCAGTTCATAGCGGCAACTCCATGAAGCACACACCGCGCCATGAAGGAGAAGGGAAGGAAATGGAAAGGCGACGGGATCTAGAAACTGAAATGCGACGGGGTTTGGAAATTGAAATGCGACGCGGCCATTTATAAAAACCCATTATTAATAATATGGAACTTGAAATGTGACGCGGTTTGGCTGCTGACGCGTGGGCCCGATAACTACCCCCGCCTCCACCTTCCCCAAATTGAAATGCGACACGTGTTTTGGACGGTTTGCTCCCAAAACGGTTCCCGAGGCGAGGGACGGGGGGCGTGGGGAAAGCGCACTGACGGTTCACGTCTTGTCATCATAAATCGACGCTGGTTGCTCTGTAATCATATCGTTTCTTTCGCTTCATCTTCTTCCCCTTCGCCATCAAAAAACCACAACCTCCGGTCAATGAGAGATCACACCAACAAGGAGCGAGAAGAGCATGGCATCGAGTGACCTGTCGGCGAAGCGGGGACGAAGAAAGGATGACGACAACGAAAGCCACCGTCGAAGGAAGTTGACAATTAAGGAGAAGGGGAAGGAGCCGGTGGCGCCCAAGGAGAAGGAGAAGAATGAGGCCGCCGACATCGCTTTGCCGCCGAATCGCTCCGTATGCTGCGTTCATGAAGCTTCGAGATGTTGGCCAAGCGTTCAAGATCGAGGTGCCTGACCATAACAAGGATGGCAGCGTCAAGGGTCTCGCCTTCAGGATCCACGTGTTGGCTGAAAAGCTTGAGAAGCTCCCTGTGGTCCAGCGGTCTCTTCTCGGCGACGACGGCTCCGACGGCGGCGACGATGGCTCCGACGGCGGGACTCCGACAGCGGCGACCGACTAATTGATCCACTCTTGTACCATTAATAATGTGTTTGTGATTATTGTGTGTTCGTCAGGTTGTTGGACTGCTTAGTTTGTCGATCATGAACTGCTTAGTTTGTTTGTCGATCATGAACTGGTTAGTTTGGTTGTTGGATTTTGTATATATGTCATGAACTCGATCTAAGAGACACGCGATCCATCGTGTCGCCATGATCTCTGTTCCTCCCGTGATGAACTCGATCGTGGAGACAATGGATACTCATCACCGACTGGTTAGAAAAATCGCGTCGCCTCGCTAAGGTGTAGGTCCGTGTGGTTATCTTCTTTATATAGGTCACACTCAACGCTGCGGCCCTCTATTTTTTAGAACCTGAAACTCGCATCCATCAAATATTAGAGCCGGTAAAACAGCGCCTAAAAATTCATTCATTAAAAATAACATCAATTCATATTTGGACATTTAGTATTTTAATAAAATATCAACATCACTTGTGTACCTAACATTCTTATAATTCGAATATACATCTCATGATTATGATATAATAATTCTAATAACATCTCGCTTTGCTCCAAAATTCTACAAATTTACGTGGAAATATAATTTTGGTACCTAAACTTGTCATAAAAATTCAAATGGTTTTGATAAAGGAAGAATATACTTGTTTACAAATGGCTACATCTCTCACATAGTTTCCTAGAATATTGCTTGAACATTGAAGTTTTCCACACTTTGCAACATGTTCGATCTCAGACGCATTTGAAATTTTAACACAAGCATGTGTTCACCTAAAGATCATGAAATGCAAAGTTTCATTACTAATGGTTGTGGAAAACAAATATTATTTCTATGTTGTACTTACAAAGAACAAGATAAAGGCATATAAACATTATTCACGAACGGAATATACACTAAACAATGAAATTAATGAAAAGATGGGGATTTTAGAAAAACTAGGAAAAAATCATCAAATTTGGACTAAATAGCGAAGAAATACATGTTA